>JAWNNQ010001574.1:0-108164 GCA_035044765.1 Leucophenga montana
GATGTTTATACATCTACTGATTCATAGTATTGCTAGAAAAAAAAACTATTAACAAAAATATATGCGTTGTCCTTATATGGCGCCTTACATGCTGTCCAAACGACAACAGACCGATAAGTCTATCCACTCTCCTTTAAAGATAAAAATATAAAAACACTGGAGAGACTTTTCAATATTTACTAGCATGTCTAATCGAAATCTATCTATCTATCTATCTATCTATCTATCTATCTATCTATCTATCTATCTATCTATCTATCTATCTATCTATCTATCTATCTATCTATCTATCTATCTATCTATCTATCTATCTATCTATCTATCTATCTATCTATCTATCTATCTATCTATCTATCTATCTATCTATCTATCTATCTACCTATCTATCTATCTATCTATCTATCTATCTATCTATCTATCTATCTATCTATCTATCTATCTATCTATCTATCTATCTATCTATCTATCTATCTATCTATCTATCTATCTATCTATCTATCTATCTATCTATCTATCTATCTATCTATCTATCTATCTATCTATCTATCTATCTATCTATCTATCTATCTATCTATCTATCTATCTATCTATCTATCTATCTATCTATCTATCTATCTATCTATCTACCTATTGTTCAAGGCCGCATCTAGAAAAGCGCACCGATTCGATGTAGTTTAGTGCGCACGTGCAATCTGAAGCTTCTTCAGATCACCATAGATATGATCTTGTCATCTTAAGCTTGGACGTGCTCTTTGACATAGTTTACCAATTAAGCTCAGCTTTCCTTCGCAAAACTTTTGGAGCTGGAACTTCGGTTTTCATGCGTATGAGGTGACTAGCTCAGTACAGCCACTGGAATTTTATGCACTGGACTATGTCAACCTCGTCATACATCCTAAACGGGTTCTAAGCTCGATGCCTGCACTAAGAGGGAAAAAATCCATACCTTCTGTCGAACACTCCCAACGACGCTGTATCCGTTGATGTCAGGGTCAAGCAGGTGATGTCAGGTATCATCAGTGTCTTATAGATTTGCTTGGTGAGCCCAGAGTAGCAGCAGTTTGCAAGCTAAAATTCTTTGTCTGATCTCCATGCTAACGTTGTTGTTGCTGGTTATCATTGTTCCCGGATAGACAAAGTTTTCTAAAGCATTGACGTTGAAATTCTCCATACTTACAGACCATACAAGACGTGCTGCTGATGGTCATCATCAGTGGAAACCAAGTACTTCGTCTTGCCCTCATTCACCGCTAATCACATGAGACGTAACGGTTTCTGTTTCAATCTCCGTTCGTGCCGATGATGTCATTATTATCAGCATATGCGAGTAGCATCACTTTTTTATGGAAAATCTGCTCCGTTCTAACTATGGGCATGGGAGTAGGATAAGATGGCCCTGGTTAATTAACAATATTTAATTGCACAGTATGTCTTATAATTCATCAAGAGATTAAAAAAGTTTCACGATACAGCATCATCTTGCCTGAAATCCCTCTTGGCATCAAAGTGTTCTCAGTGTTTCTATCCTACTTTGACGATGCTTTGGGTGTGTGATAGCGTCATCATGGAAAGACGTACGATCTTCGCTGCGATACCAACTTCAGAAAGTGGCCTTATAATCGAAAAAAAGGTGGTCCGTGTCTTTGTTGTACTTACGGGCCATCTCCAGTATACGTCGTAGAGTGAAAATTTGTTCACTGGTCGACCGCTTTGGTCTGAAGCCACACTGTTACGGGCCCATCAGTACCTCCGTATATGGCTCCTGCTGTTTGTGAACAGTACGCGGAACAGAATTTCTTGCTTTTCCAATTGAAATGAGACTTATTGGAATTGGAATCTCCTTTCTAGAAAATAGGACATAGAACACTGAGATTCCAATCGTTGCATTCATCGACCCATATTTTGCATAAGAGTTAATGCATACACCTTACCAAATCTTCACCACAGGTCTTGAATAACTCAACTGGCAGCTCGTCGGAGCCTGCAGCCTTGTTTTTCGTAAGTCGACCTCGTTAGAATCCGATGGCTCTGCATGAAAGGTAGTTCTATCGGCGGTATTGTTCTCTTCATCGTCCCCAAGTAAGTTAGAGAAGTGGCATTGACTCAATGATTCCTGTGCATCTGCAACCAGATTTCCATTGTTGTCCTTGCAGAAAGAAACTCCAGGCTTAAAACCTTCGGGCAGACGCTTGACCTTTTGATAAATGCTTTTCTTGTTCCTTTTTTTTTGCGTCTGAAAAGGCGTTTCTTTCTCTCTCCATGTAGTTGGAGATAAGTCTCCACTGCTCACCTATATTGTTTTTTCAGAAGCCAGAGAGGACTCTCGAAACAGTTGAGAGAGTCTGGCTGAAATGGCTTCGTCTGTTGTAATTGCAGCTTTCCGGCGTTTAGCTTTTGTTGAGTGTTGGGACATGCATGCCTTCCGTCGATCACAACATGATCCATTTAATTTTGTGAGTTTTGATCGGTAATGTGCCAAGTAGCTTTGTAGATTTTGTTGTGGAAATCTGGTGCTACTGATTACAATGTTCCGACCTGCGGCGAAGTAGCTTACCCTCTCTCCAGTGCTGTAGCTAGCGTCAACGTCAACGTTACATTTCCGACTGTAGGGCAAAAAACTCCCTCCTTCCCACTACCCATGCTGATTGGAGTAATGCTCGTAGAGACGTTTGAGACGCTCGTTAAGTTCATCTTTAGCCGCATCGTCTGCGACTTCCTTGATACGTATCGCGGCCAGGCGCTCGTCCACAGATATGAAACTGAAGACCAGCGCACGTAGTTGCCTACTAAACACTAAAATGCATTTAAATGCGAACTTACTCGCATGGCAACTATAATAGATGTCACAAGATGCCTTTTGCCTGCAGTTCGGTGATGTCAGCCTTGAATTTGTTGAGGGCATCAACCAGCTGGATATCTGCACCAGCCCTATGAAGGGACAGTACATGCCAGGTGCATAAGCGTAAATCATACTCCTTAAATCGTTTCGTCATCGGGCTCGTCATCAAAGAACATTGTATGCGAGGCTTCCGCTGTGTCTGCACTGGTAAGTGTTGTTTTGCGGTGGCGAAAACTAAACCCAGTGCACCAACCGCTAATTTAGGGAAGTGGTTGCCTTCTCACAATTTGCTCAACACGGTAGTTCCGTGGCTTAACCAATAGATAAGTGTGCTAACGAACGTTTGTGAGCTGCTTGGGGCCTTTACAAAAGAAACGTAATTTGCTCGTTCCCAAGTGCATGGCCATTTAACTTTCCACTACTGCAAATGATGCCATCGTCCTACGGAGCTACGAATTATAAAATATAAGCAAAGTTTAAACACTTTTTGAGGACATCCTGTTAATAATAAACTATGCCATATGATGTGATTACTAAATGTTAAGTAATCATGGTTTCAAGTTAAACTTTGCAGTCACATTTGGCAATGGAGTAGCTTCGATATTATTTTTCATGATGCTTTTCGTAAGAAGGTGCTCGTAACAAACAAGCTTTAGACCAACATTGTCTAACAAATTATTTGCTAAAGTTTTTAGGTCGTTGAATTTTACTAATTTCGAATAAATGAATCTCTTAAAAGTCATTTAACATAAATGTATGCACATACAAAATATTGTTTGATGTATAGATATACGAAATTTCCTGTAATATTCTTTTTTTTTCAATTAATATGCATTTTTAAAATATACATGGTATTTTTCTTCTGCTTAAAAAAATTGCACAGCAAGCAAAATCTCGGAATTTTTAACTTTCGATACAGACAACAACAGCTGAGCACCAATTTATATTATAAAAAGCCACAACCACAACAAAAATGTTAAATAAAAAAAAAAAACAGATATTAACCAAAGCGAAAGTGAGATACACGCAATAAAAATCTATCTGCACCATAATAACGGGTTAAATAAATCTCTAAACTAATTATAATTTGCTCGTATTCCAGGTCTCTAAACAATCCCACATTCCAACCACTTCGTCCAATCAACCAAACAAGCATCCATGCATAGATTTGTCGTAACATAGTCGTGTATGTGTATATGTGTGTTTATAGAAAATAATACTAAGCCGCAGAACAGTGTACAACAACCTGAGATATGTACATGTGCAATACAAGAATGTATCTTGTATCTTGTATCTTGTATCTCGTGCAAGCAGTGAGAGAAAATGCTGCACAGACAGACAGACTGGCGCGCACTCTGGCGTATTGCATGTTGCTAGAGCGTAATCGTTATCGTAATCGTATTCGTATTCGTAATCGCAAGCATAATATACTATTAGCAAAGCAAAGCAAAGCAAATAAAAAGTATAAAACTACAAGAGCAAAAAAATCATTGTATCTACAAGTATATTTTGTTTATGTAACAATCTCTGTGTTTTTGTTTGTTTGTTTGTTTGTTTGTTTGTTTGTTTGTTTGTTTGTGCCACATACTATTCATTGTATGCATTTCCATTACGTTACATATCGTTACGTTTGCGTTATGACGTTACGGTTAATTTGTATTTCCCGTGAATCCTGTTTGACTAGTATATAGATACATTTCTAGTACTAAATTATTTAGTGAATGCCATGCGTTTGTTCGCTCGCAAGTGTTTCTAAGTATATCGCTGTAAGTTAATATTTATTATTCCTAGTCATATGTATCTACATACTTATATTTTATTAATGAATATATTCGTACACACGCTCTAACTCACTTATTTAACCGCTTAGTCAGTCTTCCAACCCTCACTTAAGTACTTAGACTTTAATTTTAAATTGGATAATGATATTTCAACTCAATGCCTGCACCTACACTATGCTCTTAAGTATCTTTTCACTTTTCCCTTAAACAATTTCAAATTATGGTTTTTTTTCTCTTTTTTCTTGATTTGCCTGCATGTGTTGTGCTTTTTACTTTCTTCGCTTTATTTCCGTTGCGTTCGCAATGCTTTCGTAGATACTCGTGTATATACTTATATAGTATATGCCATCAAAGACAAGTGATTAAGAGTCCTCCATATATATATATATATATATATATATATATATATATATATATATATATATATATATATATATATATATATATATATATATATATATATATATATATATATATATATATATATATATATATATATTATATATATATATATATATATATATATGTATATATGTATATATATACTCGTTGTACTCTTTCCTACTTATCTAAGCATATACTTATTACTTAAACTATACGTAAACTTTGTACTTGTACTCGTATTTAGCCTAATATGTATGCTATATGCATATATATTTATATTACATACATATACATATACGTGTATATATATATATATATATATATATATATATATATATATATATATATATATATAAAAGCATAAATTGCCATAGTATTTAAATGACATCTCTCGTACAGGACACGCTCGAATCAACGCTGGATGAAGCTACGCACAACCGTTCAAATATCATCGGCCATACAGAAGAAACCGCCGCTGAAGCGTGAAGACTCATTTCTGAAACGTTTCTCTACACGCCAAATACCCGAAACACAGGTTAGACAGAATTTATATATACATATATATATAACTTACGCTAGAAGCGTTACAATGCTAGAGAATGCCACAGTGAAAGCAATGCGAAGCGAGTAAGCAGTTTCGAAACTGCTTGCTCGTTTTGTTTTCGCTGCAACGCTACCGTTTTCCGTTTCGCTTGCACTCTGACATCTTTTATAAGCAATCACATTGGAAAGTACAAGCAGTGATTTGCAGCGCTATATAGCGGCGTATTAACGTATCGCTTAGGCATCCTCATTAAGGATCATACTAGTCAATGTGTGAGCGACCTCTTAAGGTGTCAGCCGGCGCACAGTGGTGCAAAAACGTTTTACGTTGAACAAAATTATGTTACTTTTGAAATGTTTCAGATTTTGAAAGTCTGTTTTCTTTTCATTATGTTTGTTTAAGAATTGCTTAAAAATAAATAAAATAAATTGAGCAAGTAATACCGGAGATTTATAGAGCCAAAGTAAAAATGTTGTAAAAATTTGACATGCCATGCACTTGTAAGCCATTTATAGACCTGTTAAGGATCTGTTATTGATAGCTGAGGTTCATTTCCGTCGTAAATTTTTGCGCAAAATCTAAATTCGTGCTCAAAACTTTTCTATTACGTCAGAATTTTGATATATATATATATATATATATATATATATATATATATATATATATATATATATATATATATATATATATATATATATATATATATATATATATATATATATATATATATATATATATATATATATATATATATATATATATATATATATATATATATATATATATATATATATATATATATATATATATATATATATATATATATATATATATATATATATATATATATATATATATAGGCTGAACAATATGTTTGTTATAATCTACATACATATAATATAGCACTACTAATTTACTTCAACATGAGCTATCGTAATGAGATTTGAAGCATATATACCCTTTTATCTGATTTATCCCATTACGTCATCATTTGAAGAAGAAGAGTACTATTACATCTTGGAATGGGTAGAACTAATTACAACATAGTTCAATTTTAACCAAAATCTACAGAAAAATAATTAATTTTAGCCAAAAATAAACACGGAATTTCATATGGTCTCAGAGGTATGGACATATCAAACATTGTTCTTGTGATCATCTAACGATCGAATGTCCCCGAAAGGAGAAATCAGCAGACGTACGCTGCGTGATATACGACGAAAACCACCCGACAAACTGCCACAAAAGACGTTTCCACCGCTTCGAGCTTAAGAAGCAAAAATCATGTTTCAGTATATGAACTCAATGTAACTTCTGCAGCCAATATAAATAATTAGTATTTGCCCTGTGGTTGAAGCGACAATACAAAACAGTTCAGTGCCATTTGATAGTGCATTAAGTATGACCAACATGTTGTGCATAAGGTTGGCCCGTATAAGCACTTTGTCAACGCGCTCGACACCTGGCTCGAAGAAATATTGATTTCTTTTCTTTTAAAATTGTACCAAAAACAAAATGAAGTTACGCTCTCATTTGCGGTACAGCAGTTATTATAAATAACGCCCATAGCCCATGTCGAAGTAATAAATCACCAAACACGCTACCTGCAATATGTTATTAGCTGGAGTCGATTTCTATGCCAAATATATTCAATGGTGTTCAAGGCTAACAGCACCTAACACCACGTGAATTTATAAGCTGAATGTATGCAAACAAAACATTTCAACAGGCGAGCCAATCAATTGACCCAGTGACATGAAAAAGCTGCAGCAATACCAAAAATTTCGTCCGTGCAGAAACTTGCCTCGATCTGTCTTCAGATCATTCGCCAATCATTGTAAAAATTAACATGCATCCTCCGTCTACTACACAAAAACCTGCAATAATCCATAACAGAACACAAATTGGGACCTCTTCAAGCGGATAATTAGTGAAACGCTAGCATTAAATACTCGTATTACACTCAACATTATTACTTATTCACTCTGCTGAAATATACGCAACAATATAACATAGAAGTAACAAATTTAACAGCTACTTATATTGTAAATCTCTCCACAACAAAAGCGACTGACTACTCACAATGGAAGGCCATGAGAAAATTCGTTGAAGCAACACAGCGTATGACAACTATTAAGAGAAAGAACAATACATCGGCCAGAACCGATCGAGGAAGAGCAGACACCTTTGTGGACCATCTCGCATGCACATGTATCTGTGCTCCTATTTGTCTAAACCACAGAGAGATGAAGCTAAGGATCTTGGTGTATATCTTGATAGACGCTTGACTTGGCGTAGTCACACATTTACAAAAAGAAAGCAACTTGGCTTGCGCCTTAGGACACATTACTGACTTTTAGGTCTTAAGCCAACTCTAAAACTAGAGAACAATATACTTATAACGGGTGATTCATTTAGATGCACTCGAAATTTAATTGGATGTCGGAATCTTTATTATGAGCCGAACGACCAATCTCCAGCAGTTACTTTGTAAAGATAATTCCATTCAAATGTTGGCCGCGACTACGCTGTAGGTGGTCCACATTCGGAAGTTCCAAATATTCGTTCAATCTTTCCAGCATTGCTACCGGCAACTCGCGAATCACGCGAGTAATGTTGGCTTCCTAGGTCTTGAATTGAGCGTCTTGCAGAAACCAAACCGAGTCGCCGAGATCACGGGTTTTAATTATAGGCATCAAAAAGACCATAAGAAGCCATCATATAAAATTTCAAGCTGATACTAACTTAAATACAGAAATTTTTCATACAGAAAATCTAAGGTGGACCGGCTGGTTCCCTATCGATGCGTCCATCAATAGGGTGCCACAATATTAATTTTTAAGTTGATATTGTTTGCAATAAAAAAATGGTCTGTATGAGGGCTACCGCCGTATAAAGATATCTTAAAAATTTATCTCTAAAAAATACCAGACGACGGAGGGGCTTCTGTCTTCTTTAATGCGTTACAAACTTTTTGATGAACTAAAACTAAAAAAATAATTCAACGAGAAAGTAAGCAGAGCCAACTCAAACTTCGTTATCTTCAGAATAAACTGATTATGAATTATAAATCATCGAATGAATGGTACAGTGCACTGTGGTCTGAAAGCCACGAAAAACTGCCGAAATTCAAAATGTAATCAAATTAAGCGAAATGTGTTCATAATAACGTTTTGAAGGTAGCTGAATCCAAATTTTTGTGGTCATAATTTTAACATTCAAGTTGGCGGTTTGAATATGGCGAACTTAAAATGAAAACGCATTTCTTTTGGGGTTTTTTAGGTCATTTTATCTAAATTTATGGCCAGAATTTCTAAATTAAAAATGGTGGATTCAATATAGTGATTAACATTTTTCGAAACTTTATCAGCGCTTAGAAAATTGACTAATATGGGGTTTCATACCGCATGATGATTTGAATATTTCATAAATGAATGAGAGAATTAAATAATGATTTATAAAGAAAGGAAAGGGAAAGGGGAGTGTTGGGAAAGGGGTAGGACAGGGCCCGGGGAATTGGAATCGGTGGTAGATTAAGGGATCATAGTGAAGGAGGAGTAAAGGTAAAGCAACGCGCTGGGTACCATTTAAGATAGAGGGATGAAATGTTGTATACATATTAATGGGATCGAAGAGGGCAGGGTAATGTAGGGGGGGGGGGGGGTGCAGCGTAAGGAGTGGTTGCAGAAGGGGTGGAAGAGACAGAAGAAGAGGGGTGGGGGAATTGGAGGTAGGGTAATGGGGCAGTGAGAAGGTGTGGCGGGGGGAAGGAGTAACAGGGAAATGGAGAGTCAAGGGGAAGGGCAGCAACGCGCCGGGTACCAGCTAGTTGATATATATGTGCAGAGTTGCTTCATTAGAAGCCATCATGTTAATTTCTTAGGTGATATTGACAGCAATAAAAAAAATGTTCATGCAAAAAGTCGAAAGTGGGGGATTGTTTATATGGGGGCTGCCCTAAGCTATAGCATTAAATCTTCCTTTCGGCTTAAGAATTTCAACAATTTGATTAACTTTAATTAAAAAACAATTAGCATGCTTGGTTTGGGAGCAATGAACAATACAAAACAAACATAAAAGGTGTCCTATTCAAGCGGCGGGAAGTGCTTGGTTGTACTTAGGTTAGGTAAGGTTAGGTTAGGTTTGGATGATCAACATGGTTGAACCGCACATTGTCACTTACGCCAGCATAGGCCCCCGTGTGATACCATATGTATTTCCTATTTCTACCGCAGCTACTCCGAGAACCACTTTGACAGTGTCAAGAACGTCGAGATATGTTTTATCTCTTTTGCTGAGAGCTCAGTTAAGTTATCCAGGATGGGGCTCCCTAATAACGTCAATCTCTTCCTACTATGAGCCGGGCAATGACATAGCAAGTGCTCTTGTGTATATGAGTATAAACTTAGGAAGTGCGTTGCTTCCTGAATAGCTAGCATCTCCGCCTGATAAATGCTACAATGATAATAGCGTTTTCGCTATAGTGAGGAAGGTTGTCCCACTGTAGTCTGTAGTGGGTATTATGACGTCATACTTTTTAACGAAGTTAATGTTTGTTATGCAGTAATCCGTATTTGATGTTATATTATCTTGTAATTGTAGTATCCTCATGTGTCCGAAGGAACTACCATGCCAAGCTGAAGATTCCGTCATTCTAAGGGCTGTAACTATTGCCTTCTCTCTCGCAATGAGATCAAGTGGAATCAAATGGAGCAGTAAGTTTAGTGCATCCGTCGGGGTGGTACGGAGAGCTACACTGATACACAGTTCAGCACTCCTTTGCATCTTATGCATTTGCTTCTGAGTAAAAGCCTTTTCTAGTGCCGGCCACCATACACATACAGCGTACAGTAAATTGGTCCTAACTACAGCCGTATATAACCAGTGGACGATAGGTGGAGAGAATCCCCACCTACTTCCAATAGCGTTTTGCACGCAAAGAGTGCAATGTTTGCCTTCTTTATACGCTCTTCCGTGTTTTGTTTTTGTCCAATTGAGCTTACTGTCCAGGATCACTTCTAGGTATATTGTTAAGTTTCGGTAGAGTCAGTATCGGAATCTTATATTTCCTTGAGAAAAGCACTAGTTCAGTTTTGGTCGGGTTCATACCCAGGCCGCAGCCAGAAGCCCATTTCGAAAGTACAGCAAGTGCGGATTCCAATAGGCTACATGGTGTTTGTGGAAATTTTCCCCTAAATTGAGTTGATTGTACTACTTAAGATACACTGCAGATATATGTACACGTATGACGGCCATGCGTGTTCGAAGGCGGCAACCGTGCCATGACTTGAAGTTTGTTGAACAATTTTTACTGTTTGAATGTATAAATTTTTGCTTTGCAGGAAACTGTCGAAGACACCGGTTCAGAAAGTGCCTCAGGCGACGTTGAAAAAAGTGTTAAACGCCGACGACGCTACTTGCAAAAACGACGTTCCGTCGTAAATCCCGATGAAAATTTTTACTTCTATTGGTTAATGATGTTAACAATATGTGTTCTATATAATCTTTGGACCCTCATTGTGAGGCAGAGTTTTCCCGAACTACAGGTATAAAATGTTGCTAATTAAAATTGTTTACTGTTTTGATTACTATTATTTTTATCACTTTACAGGAAGCTGTGCCCACATTTTGGCTCATCTGCGATATATTTACAGATGTTGTATTTGTCTTAGATATAATAGTTCAATTACGCACTGGTTATCTGGAACAGGGCCTAATGGTGAGTTTGTTATTTAGGCATAATGTGTGTATTAAAATATTTGTAAAAATTTTGATCTAAAGGTATACGACGACAAGAAGTTGGCATGCCATTATATACATTCGCGTGACTTCTTCTTCGATATGGTAGCGCTGATACCATTGGATCTGTTACAGTTGAAAATGGGCACACAGCCGCTATTGCGATTTACACGGTTTTTTAAGGTAGTATAAACGTTTATAATTGCTTTAAATACTTTTAGATTACTAACTTTATCTGTGCATTCTATCATAAAACAGGTTTATCGATCTGTAAGATTTTATTACATCGTAGAAAGTAGAACAGTTTGGCCAAATTTATGGCGCGTTGTTAATCTAATTCATATCCTACTAATTCTGGCGCATTGGTTCGGTTGTTTTTATTATTTGTTATCGGAAGCTGAGGGATTTCAGGTAAAGTATTAAATGAGTCTACAATGTTTCTTTGAATAGCTTAATGATAAATTTTTCAACTTAGGGTGATTGGGTCTATCCCTATCGTCCTGGTGATTATGCAACACTGACGCGCAAGTATCTGGGCAGTCTGTACTGGTCAACATTGACGTTGACCACAATCGGTGATCTGCCGACACCGGAAACAAATGCTGAGTGAGTAATAAAACAACAACAACAATAACAACAACAACAAAATAGAAAATAGAAAATCAATGGACCACCACTTCTTAACTTATTTCTATTTCAATACGAAGACCTAATTTCTCGGTGGACGGCCCCCGATCTATACCAAGACGTGGCATTAAATCACGCTTACTACAGTTCGGTTCTAGTTATGGGTATGGTTTACACACAATGTTGTACTATAAAGTTAGAACATTAGAAAATCAATATCACTACTTGTTGGGGGCTGTCCACCATTTTTCAACAGTCCACTTGATTTAACAAAACTTAACATCGGTTTTATCTAATGCAATTTCACAAACTCGCTTAAAATCAAAGTTTTCGAAAACAAAAAACAGAAAGAAAAAAAAGAAAAGAAGATATAATGATTGTGCGACAGCCTTTAACAATTACTGATATTCATTTTCGCCGATACAAAGCTACTCAGACAAGTGCTCTCAATTAAAAACTACAAAAAATAAATAAATAATAATTAAGATGAAATAAAAATACTTTCGAAAACTTTGATGTATAAGTTGCTTAAATTTAAATAATTCTGTATATTACTGAAATTGTATGTGGAGTGTTCCCGAAATAGCTTTCAACCAAATTTTAGTCGAATTGCAATTGGTACATGTTTCTGAAAGTTCTTTTTACCCATCCTCAGTTGCTGTTCAATTCACATAAACATACAACATACAGCCCCCCTCCCATATAAGAGAGAGAAAAAGTGTGCACGCTAGATTATGTGAGATCCAACGCGAACAGATCTTCTTCACGGCCAAATGATCATGCAATGTCTTATTGATCTCATGATATGTCACTTCAGTTATCTGTTCGCTCACAGCAATGATGTTCTCAGGCACAACAACTGATTTCGAACGATCTTCACTGAATTCTACTTGGAGAGCGGCTCGACCACAACGCAACTTGTTGTATCAGTTTTTTATTTATGTTATTAAAAGATTTTAGTTCAACGAAACATTATGAATAAATATGGAAAATTATGTAAAGTTTTATTTAATTTCATTTTTTGCTCGAGTAGATTTTTTTGAAGCCAAACTAAACAATACAAATATTGCTCGTACGCCAAAACGTTTTGAGTACGTTTACGCTAACAAGAAATGTTAAACTTTCCAATGGAAACGTCAGATGTTATATATTTAGCGCCCCTCGTATATCTGTTATACGCATCATATGTGAACATCTGTTATAACTGTTATACTCATTAAATTTGTTAACTTTATCATATGTTTTCATGTATATGAATGAAATGTAAATTATTTGTATGCAATGTGCGTGCAAGAAATATTATAGTACATATCAGTGATCTACAGAGGTGTACAGCAACTTCAAGCATAACGCATCAACGGTCATGACCACTTAAAAAACACACATGATCATGATCATAAAGTATGTTATCTAAGTTCTCTCTTTTCTGTTTGTATCTTATGCTTATGTTTTTACCACAAATATTTCCTCATAGACAAAAATGCAAACAAAGCAAACAAAGCAAAAAACAACAACAACAAAAAACAAAGAGTAGAAAAAATATTCTTCTAACGTCTCTCTCGTTCTCAAAACCCAACGCTGAGAGCAAATTTGGCTGAAAATTGAGTGAGTAACTCACATTTTTTTAATTGCACTATAATCGCATTATGATTGATGGTGTATTTATAACAGTTGACGTATTCAGATGTGGTGACTTTCTTAAATGTTCTGTGTGCAAGAGCATGAGAGATGCAAGTTAGAGCCATGGTAGTTAAATCCAACTTGCTTAGAGAGAGAGAGAGAGAGAGAGAGAGAGAAAGATAGCGAGTATTTGTTCTCATCTGCACAGTCGGAAACTGAGTCAACCGATCGAAGCCAACGATGTAAATTCTAAAAATTCAAATCGTAAAGCAATTATATATTCCAACCACGGAATACGAAACATAATTTGTAAATTCCAAAAGCAAATAATGCATCTTTGGATGAGAGTAACATGCTCTTTAATATTTGTTTAAAGTATTCTTCCGTAAGAAGTCACCATATCCAATTTCAAGTTAATATTAACTGAAATAAATAACACAACAATGCACAACAACTTTTAATTTTAATCATAGAGCACGTTTTGCGTTGATTGCTTTTTCAGAAGTCAAGAATCAAGACAATGTTGGTAACTTTCTATGATTCCAAGGGCATTGTTGACAAGGAATTTGCTCCAGAATGTCAAACTGTCAATGGAGAATATTATTTACAAGTTTTACATCGCTTGTGGTCGAGAATTCTACGTGTTAGGCCCGAATATACCAAACGAATTCAGCTATTTTTATTGCATGATAATGCACCACCTTACAAAACAAAACAAAGTCAATGAATTTATGATGAAAAAACAGATTAATCGCATCGACCACCCTGCGTATTCGCCTCATCTATCACCGATGCGATTAGTTTCTCTTGCCAAAAATGAAAACTGCAATGAAAGAAGCTTTTTACGATGACATTCCAGCCATACAAGCAGCCGTGACACAGTTGCTAAAGAACATCCCAAAAAGCGAGTTTAAAAAGTCTATGGATAAATTGTTTGAGCGTTCCAAACGTTGTATTGAGTTAAATGGAACGTATTTTAAATAAATATTAGCTTTGAAACAATATTCCATGCTTATTTTATTTTATAACTAAAAAGTTCGGTTATTTGTAGATCACACCGTGTATGGGAAAGTTATGATTTGTCCATTTTCTTATTTACATCTTTTTATGTACTTTAACGCTCGAATGATTTAATAATGTAGCGTATTCCGCATAGCTGCTATCTTTTTTGTTTCTATCGGTTCCTTTGGTTGCAGTCGAGAGAATAGAGAAAAGAGATAGGTTGTGTGCTGTAATGTGCGATTCATTCATTGTCGATCGCGCAGCTCGACGTTATGCTCATAACTGTTGTCGGCGCACCTGCAAATATGTTGGCGAGCAGCAGTTGGGTGTGTTTTTGTTAATAAATTTAAATTTTAAACGAAAATTCTCCTATACATCTAGAAAACGTACCGAATTTTCAGTTGTAATTGAATTCAACTCAACGCAAAACTGTACGAAGAAATTGGGAACACTTCTCTTGGTTTCAGTGATATTAAGTGAACTTATATTAATGAAGCTGATAGAATATTTATTGAATATCTCGAACAAATGGTTTAAAGTGTTAATACGAAAGAGTTTGCTTAAATTATATTGAAATATGTTTTAACTAATTTAAACTAAATATATTCATATGATCTTTTATTCGTACACAGATATGTTTTTACAATCGTTAGTTATCTCATCGGTGTCTTCATCTTTGCAACGATCGTCGGTCAAGTTGGTAATGTGATAACGAATCGCAATGCGAATCGTCTGGAATTCGAGCGCTTGCTGGACGGCGCCAAGACTTATATGCGGCACCATAAGGTAAAATTCGCTAATATACATACATATATACAATATAAAGGGTGTTTTTTGAAAATTAGCTGTATTTGAAAGATAATTTTATATGAGTTCGGGCATATGTGACGGGCTTAGATGTAACGTAATCGAGAAGTGCGCTCGACTCATTTGGGTCCTGCTCAATACTACGCTCTGCAGCAGAAATTGTTTCTTCGGTGTGTACTTTACTACTTTAAGCACTGTACGAGCCACTGTTTAACAAACTAGTCGCTAGGATGCGCGATTTTGTCGACCGTAAAATAGACGTAACACACTCTAACACTCCCGGACTGAACCACGATTTTCGAAATAAACTTGCGTTGTGCTGGCTTTAGTCTATACGTGAAAAATGGCAAGCTAAAGAGTGCACAAATGACAATAGCGTTGCCAGATCTAAGCAATTTATGATTGCTTAATGCCTGTTGGAAAATGTAACCGTTAAAAAACACCCTGTATATATGTAAATATGCATATGCATATGAATATCTTTTTATCTTTTTTTTTTCTCAGGTGCCCGGCGGCATGAAGCGGCGCGTGCTTCGCTGGTACGACTACAGCTGGTCCCGCGGTCGCATACAGGGCGGCGGCGATATCAACACTGCACTCGGTCTATTGCCTGATAAACTGAAGACAGAGTTGGCGCTGCACGTTAATCTCAGTGTGCTGAAAAAGGTGACCATCTTTCAGGAGTGTCAGCCGGAATTTCTGCATGATTTGGTGCTTAAGATGAAGGCGTACATATTTACGCCGGGCGATTCGATTTGCCGGAAAGGCGAGGTTGCACGTGAAATGTTCATCATTGCGGATGGCATACTCGAGGTATTGAGTGAAACAGGCAAGGTGCTGACGACAATGAAGGCTGGTGATTTTTTTGGCGAAATCGGTATACTTAATTTGGATGGGCTAAATAAGTGCGTATATATCTTTAACATATTTTTTGAATATGAAACATGGAATAATACTATAATCTTCTTACTTCGTAGACGCACTGCCGATGTGCGCTCGGTGGGCTACTCGGAACTCTTTTCACTCTCGCGCGAGGATGTGCTCGCTGCCATGAAGGACTATCCGGATGCGCAGGAAATACTACAGACGCTCGGACGTAAGCGTTTAATGGAAGTACGCTGTGTGAATAAAAAATACGCAAAAGCGCAGAGCGATAAGGAAAATGCGGCCTTTCAGGCAGCCCATGGTGGTGGACATCACCATCATCATCAGTCGGCTGGTGTACACCAATCAGCTAGCGGGCATCATACGGCTCATGGAGGCACAGGTCATGTGCATCAGAGCGACAGCAGTGAGAATAGCGCTTCAAAGAAAATTGTGGACAAGCTGAAACACGACGTGAAAGGCTTTCGCAATGTACTGAAGAAATCGAGGTAACATACTACACACGCACATACATCTCTTTCTTTATACATATTTATATAGTACTACTAGCAAAGCTCTAGTACCATGGATTTGTGTAGGCCCCAAACAGTGTGCGGAACACGCACATTATTATATATGTATGTGAAGCAGTCGCTTCATAAGAAGCCATCATATCAAAGTTCAAAATGATATTGAAAAGCATTTTATACAAAAACGTACATGTGGGACGGTGGGTTTTTAAAGGGGCTGGCCCAAAAAGCGCGCGCGCGGCATATCAATGTGGATACTCTATATAGTTGGGATCAAAAGAAGATTTTAGCAAAAATAATTTTTCATACAAAAACCCATAAAATATGCGGTGGGTCTATATGGGAGCTATCCCAAAAACTGAAGTGGGACAACTCCCTTGATATGTACATATGTGAAGCTTTCATCCATAGCAAACCACTATATTAAATTTCAAGTTAATATAGACTCTATTAAAAATGTTTTCTATACAAATAATACAAAACTGGGCGGGTGGCTTTAATGAGGGCAACACCAAAAACTGGTGTGATCACACCCATTCATATATATATATATATATATATATATATATATATATATATATATATATATATATATATATATATATATATATATATATGTGAGGTGTCCGTCTATAAGTATGCTGATATTGACTGCTGATATTGACTGCAATAAAAAAGTTTTTCTTACAAAAAGTCAAAAGTGGAAAGCGGAGATCTGTAACGGGCCTACAACAAAAATGGGCGTGGCATATTAAAATGTATACTCTATTTGACTGTAAATAAAAAGAAGTTTTGGGGCCAATTTACAACTGCATTTCCTAACATCCAGACGGACAGACAGTATGACATAGTTTAATCAAGAATATTTATTCCTCTTTTAATGCGTTACAAACTTTCTGCTATTATTAATTGGATTCACCTTTCGTATATAGGGCGATCATTTCCTTGGAGTCGGAATGTCGTATTAGACCTTGCTGGTGATCGACCGAGAGGGTTAGTTTTTTGAGCCAGTTTTATTTTATATTTCTTTTTGATGCTGGTAATTTCCGTTTTAACAAGTAGGGAATATCCGAAGTGAATATTAAGTTGAGAGTTGGAGCGGCTTGGATTGGATTGGAAATGCATTGGAGATATAGTCTTTGTGCCTCACCTTGAACACACTGCTTGTTAAGTATGATTTGAGTAATTTGTGCGTATTCTGTGGAAGTAAAAGTTTTATGTTGTATATTAAACCATCTTGCCAAACTCGAAACAAACTCGTCTAGGAATATAGCTGAGCAGTACTTTCGATGTTCGAAAGCTGTTCTAATTTCATTAGCGATTCGATTAACTTGTGCCTTTGCTTTTCCCGGAATCTAAACTGATGAGAGGGATAGATGTTGAGAGTTTCCAAATGTGCTGTTCTAGTACTTTTTCAAATAATTTGGTTAGACATGTGAGCAAACTCATAGGCCGACTCAGGCTTTGTTTTGTTCTTTCCATCATTATTGTAATTAGTGTCATTTTCCATTGCTTTGAAAAGTGTCTATAAGAAAAATTTAATTAAAGAGCTTTACTAGTAAACTCAAGGCAGACTTCGCCAGCTCAATAAGCATTTTTTGCGTAATGATATCGTAGCCAGGATCCTTTTTTACAATAAATTTTGTTTCCTCTCCAGAGAGGATCCTGTTGGACGAATAGACTTGTATTAAAGGTTTGCTATAGTTAAAATTTTGTGTACGATGCAACGTCTTTGGGAAAGACATTCTTCGGTTTTGAGAGCTCGATTTATGTTATTTTTGTCTATTATAAGTCGATGCTTAGGTTCGGAAGATCTAGCTGCTTCAAGTTATCGCCTTAGGCGTCGTTTTTCAGTGAGTAAACGTTCAATTGCACCGTTAGTTTTAGTATTGTACCTTTTTGCTACCGAATTAACTCTAGGGATTGAGTTGAAGGCGTCTACTACGGCTTCGAATTCACACTTTCAGAACTCATATACTTTTTATATTTGAGTTTCTCAGATGTTAGCACATGCGGCGGTATGTACATTTTGGAATTTTCCAATATGTTGTACATAACTGGAGAGTGATCAGAGGAGAGAGAGAGAGAGAGAGAGAGAGAGAGAGAACTCTAGAAGTGCTTCAGTTCTATCAAGTTTCGAGGAATGTTCCGACTTATAGCAAAGTCGATTAGATCGTGAATTTTTTTTTTTTTTTTTTGTGTTGGTTGTTCACGCCTACAGGAGATGCAAAATCTAAATTATTTGATGCATTGGTAAGGACGGCATAAAATCAACAGCGGAAATAAAACGGTATCCGAGCTGATCAAAGAAACTTTTGAAGCAGTCCTCAGTTATTTTAGGTCTTGTTTAAGTTTTCACATTTTCCTTGGCTACAAACCGAGGTTGCTTATATGAAACTCGAGCAGTATGGTTCTAGACAAAAATGCTTTGCAATCTGGATGATTTGTGGCATAGAATATGAAGCCGGGTATACATATGCAAACTATTTCGATTTGTGAGATGGGTTTCACAGAGTAATATAGCTAATATTTTTATGCTGTTTCTGCAGAACATCACGGAAGAGCGATGAATCGCTGGAGATGCAACCGTTGCACAATACCTCACCGCGTGGCAGCAAAACGATGCTAAAGCGCATGTCACGCGTACGCTCCGATGAAAAAGATGAATCCGCCGAGGCTCGCGATGAGCTGCACGACAAGACCCCCAGCCCTATTGGCGCCGGTCTGCCCCTGCTGCAGCGTCTGCGTCTACTTAAGGAGAAGCAGGTAAGTTCAGATCTTCAGTCTTTGATATCTACACTTATAACTCATTTCAATCATTCATGCTGAGCTTTAAATGGTTTTTTATAAAGTATATAAATAAAAATAAGTCTGTAAGAATTGCTTTTTAATTTTGTTCAAATGAAGCAAACAAAAACAAAAATAAGTTTAGCTTTTGGTTTCACTTGTTGCAGGTTCGATTTTTTTTTTTTTCAATAATTTGAAACAAAAATATTATATTTTTTTGTTCGCTTTTCGATTGATATGTCGTAATTTTTCTAGTGCACCTGAACAAAAAAAAACACAAACCCTTCCTTATTCTTGGCACGTTACTCAATGCAATTTGAACACGCAAATGAATACAATACAAAACAAAAAAATTTCACAAGATGCCCTGATGCTGTGTTTAGAATTTGTAAGCTTAGATTTCAGCTGAAAATAACAAAGCACGATATACGCTTACTACGTCCATATTAGATATTAATTAGGTGAAAACTCCACACACATTGATTTTTCTTTGGTTTTTTCTGCTGACGGAAATGTAAAAGGTCGCACACACTCTTTGTCAACTGTTTCTTAAGTAAATTAAGTATTTTCGGTAGCAAACATTTTTGTTATCTGAGTACTCGACGAAAAACAGTTCGTGCCGAAAATTTTTGATTGTTGTTTGACAGTGTTTTTTCCTTTTTTTTTATATGAACTTTTTTCGGTATCAAAAATGTTGATCGATCTCAGTATTGAGCTTAAAGCTTGTCAACCGAAAACACACTTTAACAACAACAACAAAAATAATAATACATTTTAAGAGAATTCTAATTCTTTTCAACACAAGCATTGCTTAAATTTAAGTCAGTTGAAGTATTTTAAATTTAAAACAAAAAGAAATTTTAATGGTGTGTTGAGCCACCATTATTTATTTATTTATTTATTATAGGACATAATTTTTAAACCGCGACCTAGAGAGATCTATTGGTTTGTCCTTCTTACTTAGATGTTCTGCTCTAGTCCAAATTGTTGCATAAACCTTAGTATTGTCCTAGGATCTAACTTCTTCAGTAGTTCTGCAGCCACAAAGTATCTGCCTAATATTCGAATTCTACTTCTGACTATTGCTTCACATTCTCCAACGATATGAAGAGGAGTCTCTTCTTTATGATCACAAAATCTGCATTCTGGGGTATTATATACATCCATCACACACAGGTTTTTCCTCAGTCGACAGTGTTCTGTTAGTAGTCCTGTCAATGTTCTCAGCTGGTTTTTAGCTAGTTGAAGCATTGTACTCGCTCTGCGTGGGTCAAAACTACTAGGAATATTTTTGATTGCCTTAGTTGGCTTGTCTCATGGCCCAGTGTTGCTTCTTTGTCCTATTTGTTTCATTGCGGATTAGTTCCAGTGTAGTATATCGTCCAGCCTATCGGCTAGTTCATTTCCGACTATATTATTGTGTCCGGCACCACAGTAAGTAAACTTTGTTGTGTTCGCCGAGTGTTCCTAATAATATAAGTGCTTCCTGCACTAGTTTGGACTTGACAGTGTTTGAGCTTAACGCTTTTAACCCTGCCTGACTATCTGAGAGAATAGCAATCTCACGTATACCACTTGATCGTATGTGGTTTTAAGCGCATATGACTTTTCCGACGTCCACGTCTTCTTATCGGACCATTTGAGGAAAAAGTTTTGATTGAAGACATTCCTCCTTGTCATCCCGTCTCTTGGCATAGACACAAGTGTTACTCCTTGTGTCCATGTAGAGAGACGTTTCTGACAGTAAATTGAGGTACCTTTGTTTCCTTCAACTAACAGTCGCAGGAGAGTTTCCTTAGTTTTATACTCAATTTCTAAATGCAGTGGTGTTAGATCTAGAATTGCTTCCAAATGCAGTGGTTGGGCATGTGCGCATTGCGCCAGTGATGCATATGCATGATTGTCCTTGTAGGGAGTTTAATGCCCTCGTGACTGTGACTTGTTTCTCCCTCTCTCTCCATGCGACTATGTCATATAGAACCATCGGCTATACTACCATATTATATAGCCAGACCATGGTTATTGCTTGTGTTTCCCAGTAAATGGTACATTGACTGTTTTGGTGGGGTTAATTTTGAGTCCCACCTCCTTGCACCAGTCCAGTGTAATTTTGAGACCTCTGTCGATTATGTCGCAGAGTGTTTCTTCAAACTTACGACTTGCCATAATTACTATGTCATCTGCATAGCCCTGACAGCCTATTCCATTTTCGCTTAGCCTACTAAGTAGGCCGTCTACAACTAGGCTCCACAGTAGGGGCGAGAGAACTCCTCCCAGTGGACAACCTTTGTATTCTGACGTTGGTGCCATTCACCCCTGTCTCAGCTGATCTTGTTCTCAGCAGTCACTGTATCCATTTCACTATAATTGGGTCTACTCCATTCTCTACTAGTGAGGTAAAGATTGTGGCGTGATTAGTGTTATCAAACGCCCCTTCTATGTCCAAAAAGGCGCGCATTGTGACCTCTTTGTGTTCAAGGGATGTTTCAATTACCCCCGTTAGAATCAGCAGTACAGTGTCGGTTGATCTGCCCGCCCTATATGCATGTTGGTCCCGATGTAAGGGACTCGCTAATATGCATGTCTACTATCTTTTCCATTGTTTTTAACAAAAACTATATCAAGCTAATATCTTGGCGGCCTGTATGTTCGCTCTATTTGTTCGTACATATATCTCCTCATTTTGAAGAAGGTCATATGTACCTCCTGAAAAATGTGTCTCCAGGAGCAGTTTGATTTTCTGTTCCTCACTTTCGGTAAAGGAATTATCTGGTCTACGGAGTGAGATATTCGCAACGGTTTGCATCTTGGCCATTGCAAGATAAATTCGAGCGGCTGATAGAGTGAATGTTATGCCTTCACAGAAAGATCCTTAATTTTTGCATTTGGCTTTCCTTATCTCTTTATAATATAGAGTAAGTTCAGTGGTTTAACTTTCCCATTGATTTGAACTTTTGGCCCCGTTGAAGAGTCTTCTAACTTTAATCCTAAGTTTCTGCAGCCGCTCACACCACCATGGGGCGTCCCATTCGCGCCTGTCTTTAACAATAGGACATGCACTTTCGTATGATCTCATGATATTGAGCCACCTTGCTGGTCAAATAGTTTAGCGATATTATTGTTCTTATCCATATACTCGACGTGTCAAAACATTTTCGATCATATTCAAATCCGGAGAGTAGGGCGGCCAGCTTTATAGCACCACATTTGGGCTCTCTATAGACGTTTTAAACACCCGAGTTGGTGTATTGGCGCATTATCATGTTGATAAATACACGGCAGATGTCCAACAAGGTTATGAATCTATGGAAGGCCGATAGACGTTTGTAGAGCCACCTAAACAAACAAACAAACAAACAAAGTTTTAGTATTAAATCTTCCTTCTGGTCAAATTACAACAACTAAATGAACTTTACTTATCTTTTAGAGACAATATCAAAACAGTTCAAAACCATTTGATAATGGTGAGAACGTTACGCATGACCAACATGTTGCGGTCATTCTACATCTGGCCCGCAATGCTGAGAATGTTAAGCATGACCAACATGTTGCGCTAAACACGTTGGGACAACACGCTCAAAGAAATATTCATTTCACTTCCTTTAAAATTTTCCCAACGACACTAACACTATGAAGTCACGCTCTAAAATGATGCTTGCCAACATGTTGACTGGCAAATACGTCTGTTGCTTATTTCAAATTGAGAGAACTGAGAGAGGAAGAGAGCTCAGGTCATTGTGATTGGCCGATTGGATATGAATTTGGATTTTACCAAAATTTTAGAAAAAAAATAACATTTGTCCATACTCCTATTCACAACCTGTTCAACAAAAGAATCAAGCGAATATGTTAGGTTTTAACGTTAGGTGAACGTTTTGCGCTTGCCTCTTTATATATGTAGTATATGTAGATAAATTCTTGATCAACATCAATAGACGAGTCGGTAAAAACATGTCCGTCTGTACTTCCAACTGTCTGTATGAACTATGAGAACTCTAAAAAAGAGTTAAAAGAGTTACAGCTTTCATATTTGGATATTAGACTATCTTAATAAGCACATAAGCAGATAAATTGTATGAAATGAGCATGCCAACTCCACTGTAAGGGATAGCCTCCATACAAACCTGCACTCCGTCATTTTGGTGTTTTTTGGATTTTTTAATCTCCTGTGTCGATACTTTTCGACCAAGATGCGACGAATGTTTGCATTCTGATATGGTTATGTCGACTCGATTCTTAGTGCTGATCAAGAATATATATTCCTTATGTGGTCTGCCTCGCCTGTTTATTTCGGTTAAGTAGGTATACACACACATACTATACTATTATACACTTCTTCTTTTGGTTACATTTCTGCGTGCTTCAAAAGCTTCAGCGTTCAATTTCTCTCTGATATATTTTTCATAATGTTTTGTGTTCAAAAGTTAAACTTTTCAACCCTTCTCCTTCACCGTACAGCATATAATATAGTCGTAGTATTCCACACTCACTTAATAAATAGACTAAAAGTGTTGAGTTTCAAGATATACGTCTGCGTTTGTACACGATTGCTTATTTAGGACTATGCAGTTTTGAATTTATAATGCTTAAGGATGCAGAATTCAATGTCAAATTGCTTTTTTGTGGCAGCGTGTTTACAAAAATTAGAGTGCTTGCTTTACGTGTGATATTGTTTCTTAGTGTTTTATTATTTTCAGTTATTTTTATATATATATATATATATATATATATATATATATATATATATATATATATATATATATATATATATATATACAATTAATAGAAATAGTTACATTGAAATATACATACATATATGACATACACAAATCATAAATAAACAAATTTACAAGAAAAACAAACATGCATAAACACACGCATAAAAACTCTATTAAATAAAAAGAGTAACACAAATTTAGAATCAGCAGCACAAAAACAAATCAAATGTATAATACTAGTATACAATTCATTACAATAAACTAGAGTACAATGAGTACAATGAGTACAATGAGTACAATGAGTACAATGAGTACTCTACTGTACAATACATACACACATTAGACAAAATCCATTAAAATACAGTAAAATACATAATACTTAGTAAACTTTAACACTGTACAAATGTGTAAAAAAATCTACATTAAATAACTTAATCTACTATACTCCACTTTTCGGTAAAAATTTTAGTAGGCAACAGCAATTATAATCCCGATCAGTTCCAATAATTTTACGTTTAATTTCAATCCTCAAAACACGACAAACTTAGTTTAAAATGTACGACACGCCGTACGTTTTTATCGATTTTATTAATACACAGAAAAAAAGAAACCAAAAGTATAAAATTCTTGAAATAAGTATAACAATATAATTCTAAGCACAAATCTGTACTCAAGTCAAGTACAAAAGTCTCAGAATGTCAAATAAGTCTTTTTTAATTTGAAGTAAGTTGAAATTTCTTAAATGAAACTCTGAGTGGAGAAAAAAGTAAGCTTTACTCTCTCAGCTATTCCAATTTCGTCGCACCGATAGTAAATTGAATTGCCGAATAGCAACTCCATTTATGGGATACCCATTAGCTGAGGTAGTTAAGACGATGCCACTTTCCAACGCCTTTCGGATGTGTTCATGGTTCGATGCCAGGTTCCTCCACCAAAGAACATTTTTATAAACCGGTAATTTTTTTATAAGAGTGTACAAACTAAACAATCGACTTTAAGTAGTTTTGACGTCATCATAGAATAAAACCATTTTGTAATGAAATAATATGAATTCAAAAACGCCTTGAAGCACTTAGTTTCACATATTAAGCTGATGACGTGTATTTTGGTTTGCCAATTTGAATTTGTTACTTAATTTGGATTCATCGGATCCTAAATTTACCGGGCAAAGAAGTCTCAGCCAATGGCATGCATACTGTACCTATAGTTAAAAAGGATATATTACGAGTGTGCAAAAGTATGGTACTGGCAGAAGGAAGCATGATAGACGCCATAAAGTACGTCGATACAGCTATATACGCTGTTGGTCCAACCGTCCAATCGTCCGTTTGAACGATGCTGCCACTGCCACTTCAGATAAATTAACGTGCCAACTCTACTATAAGGGATAGCTCTCATACAAACCTGCACCCAATTTTTGATCGTTCAGATGGGACCACTATGAGGGATAGTCCGCATACATTTCTCGTTTTTCCTTTTTTTTTTGTAGTTTTTGTTAACTACGTTGGTAATACTTACTTAGATGGCTCGACAACCGTTTATCGGTCAAGGTCGCACGTAGAAAAGCGCACCATTCGGTGTAGTTTAGTGCGCGCCAGCGTAAGTCGTTAAAAATCCGAAGGTTCATCAGGTCATCATAGACCTGATTTTGCTATCTTAAGCTGGGGCGTCCTCTGATGCCGTCTACCAAAAAAGATTAGGCATCCGTCGTAAACCATTAGTGCTCGAGCTTCGGATATCATCTGTATGAGGTGACCAGTCCAGTGCAGCCAGTGAAATGTTATGCGCTGGACTATGTCAACCTCATCATACAGCTGATACAGCATGGTTCATACTGGTCCTAAACCCGAGCATCAAAAATCTTACGAATAATCTTTCTCTCGAACACTCCGAAAGACGCTGTATCCGTTGATGTCAGGGTCTTTGTTTCTGCATCATACGGCCGGATCGGAATTATCAGCGTCTTATAGGTTTTTATCTTCGTACTTCGAGAGAGGTCTCTACTTCTAATTTGCTTGCTGAGCGCAAATTCGTCTTCGTCTGATTTCTAGGCAGACGTTATTGTCGCCAATAATTTCTGTTTCCAGATAGACGAAGTTTTCTAAAACATTGAAGACGAAATTCTCCATACTCACCGACCGTCCAAGATGCGTTGATGGTCTGCGAGTGGACACCAAGTAGTCCTCGTTCGCTGCTAGACCCATGAGACGTAACTGTTTCTCAATATCAACGCCCTTCTACTAGCATAAATTCCATATGGCGAATCATGTCCAACCGTTCAAACTATGGGCATTGGAGTAGAATGTACTCTATCAAGAGATAAAAAAAGTCGCACGATAAGCCATAAAATTGCCTGAAACCTCTCTTGGTACCAAAATGTTCGGATAGTTTCTTTCCTACTCTTACGACGCTTTGGATGTACGATAGCGTCTTCATGCACAGACGAACGATCTGTGCCGGAAAAGCAAGTTAAGATAGCGCTTTGCAGAACCTCGCTCTTATCAGCGATGCGAAAGCAACCTTATAATCGACAAATAGTTGGTGTGCGTTTTTTGTTGTACTCAACAAAACACAACATCCACAACATCCTCCAGGATTTGTCGTAGAGAGAAAATTTGGTCAGTGGTCGACCTCTTCGATCTGGAGCCACTATAATACTGTACCATCAGTGCATACGTGTATGGCTCTAACCATTTACTTGTTTTAGAGTTGGTGCATACGCCTTACCAACTCGTAGCCACCGGTCTTCAATAACTCAACTGACAGCTCAACGGAGCCAGCAGCTTTGTTATTCTTCAGCTTTTTAATTACTGAGTCGAACTCGTTATTATCCGGTGGCTCTACAAGAGAGTCATCATCTATGGGTGGTGCTAGAAATGCTTCTCTATCAAAGGTATTGTTTACCTCATCGCTCCCGAGTGGGTTGGAGAAGTGGATTATCCATAAAATCAATGATTTCTGAGCATCTGTAAATAGACTTTCATTAACGTTCTTGCAAAAAGAAACTCCAGACTTAAAACCTTCACACAACATCCTCAACACTCCTCGTCATAACAAGGGTTCGTCACAGGTTTAGTGTACCCAAAGACTTCTCGCATGGCAACTATAATGATGTCAGCCTTTAATTTGTCGAGGGAATCAACCAGCTGCATATCAGCACCAGCTCTATGAAGGGACAGTACATTCCAGATGCATATGCGTAAATCGCGGTCCATTAAAGCGAGATTGTATCCGAGGCTTCCTCTGTGTCTTCACTGGTAACTGGTAAGCCCAGCGCACCAACCCCTAATTACGGCGTGTTGCGGTTGCCTACTCACAATTTGCTCATCACTAAAGTTGCGTAGCTTATCCAGAGGCTACGTTTGTGAGCTGCTTATGCCGTTCCTAAGACAAGGGCCAAATAATTTTCCACTTTTGCCCCAATGACCCCAAGCCCCAATGCTTGTTGTTGCCTACTTTCATTTCAGTTTTCTTACATAAATACAATAAATTACATTTTTTACAATACATTACACAATATATGTACATAGATCTAGAATACATTCGAAAAATGCGTATAGTGCTGCATAAACTTAAACAACCTGAGATAGAGCTACACTAAAAATTTTGCTTACAAAATTAATTTGCAAAAAAAAAAAAAAAAAAAAACGTATAATTACAATGTCCACTGGATTGTGCGTGTGTGTTTGTGTGTGTGTTTCTGCGTTAAATTTTACTTTTTTATTCTGTGTACAATTCCCCGCTCCTAAAAGTAGTTTTTGTATGTGTCTTTTGTATGTGTTTTGCACTAGGATCGCGAAGAGCGAGCTGTTAAATCCACACCACCACCACAGAAATCTCCACCTCACTCACATGTAACGTGTACGTTATCGCCGCAGGAATCAATACAGGAGGAGCCCGAACGCGAATTCAGCGAAGGTTTTCCGCTGATCCAAAGATTGCAGCAATTGAAAATTAAGACGAACACAAACAACGAACCGAATACTATGCGTACCCAACATCAGCAACAACAGCATCAGCATCAGCAACAAGTGCTACAAAGGGTCGAAACAGGCGCAATGGTAAAGGATAGATAGATTGTGTATCTATGTAGCTTCAAGTAGTTTAGAAATATACATACAAACATACCAGAACTAGGAACTAGGAACTAGGAACTAGGAACTAGCAGCAACAAAAAAAGATACAATTTTTAAGTTGCTGATGCAATACGTATAACTAGTATTTAAATATTGACACTGTTTCAAATGCTAATAATAATATTTTTTCATCTGTTTTATTTTTTTTTTTTTTTGTTTTGTTTACTTTAATATTCAGCAACCAGCGCCGGCGACAATTTGCAGTAAAATCGATGCTCAATTTGGAGCTGGTGGCAGCGGTGGTTTTGGAATTGCAATTGCCGCAACACCCAGTGCTTCATTTGTGGCATCTGCTCTACCAATTACAACAACAGCAGCAGCAGCAGCAGCAGCAGCAACAACGAATCATGGCACACAATCACTCACAGTAGCACAGATTAAGCCCATCATGAAAGTATCCTTTAAGCAAAAGATACAGCAACTGCAGGGCGGCTTACAGAATACAACAACAACAGCGACAGCGACAGCGACGGATAATAGTGGCGTTGGTGGTGGTGGTGGTGGTGGTGGTGGTTCTTTCGGTGCCATTGCCAAAAAGGAACCACCCAAATCACTGGCCGTTATAGCCAAACACGCAGGCAGCGGTGGTGTCGTAGATGCTGTCACATTATGTCATAGCAAACCCATTGCCATCATTTCGAAGAAAGTTATAAAACCGTCCTACCGCACCGGAACGCCCATGCAATCTGACACCGATACCGATTCAACGCCCATCAAACCGTGGTCGAAACTAAAACTGGCCACGCTCATTTCCTCGTCATATACAAGTCTAACGAATTGTTCACCCGATACGGAATTGCAAACGCCAACGCTAAAGAATTACTCACTTGGCAATATACCGCATAGCATATTGGATGCGAACAGTGCCAGCAGCACAAAGGGCAGCAGCAGCAGCAGTAGCAGCAAATCACGCCCCGGCGCCAGCGACAATAAGAATACCGCATTACGTACCGCACATGCGCATGCGCATACGCATACAGAAACGCTAACCACCACAACGACGCGCGAGTGCCTGCAGCAAAGTATCTCACTCAAATCATTGCAAAAGAAAAATGTTTGCAGTCCAACACGCGAACGTAACAATGGTGGCGGTAGCGGTAGCGGTGGCGGTGGTGGTACTGCTGATGCACAGCATCGCACCAAACTCTATCAGAGCGTTTTCGATCTATCGCCAGAATATTGCGGTCTGCCCTTTGTGAAACGACTGAAGATACTTAATGAACGTCAGAAGCTTGCCGAACTGGAAAAAGCCTTGCAAACGCGCAGCTTTAGTCTTGATTGTGCGAAAACACATGACGTTGATGTGCAACCGCTTACGGATTCGCTTTATCGCTGCTACAGCGATACATCTGGCATTTATTCGCAGTTCATGACCACATATGAATCAACGACGAGCTCGACGACCAGCTCATCGACTGCAACAAATGCATCCGTTTCAGAAAAGGCAGCAACAGCAACAACAAAGACTAAATCGAAACAGGAACAGTCACAGTCACAGTTACAGTCACAACAGCAACACCAACAGTACCAGCTGGAGTCTGTACAGCAGGAGTACGTACCGCTTAGTCCGGAATCGAATGAAACACTAGAACGACGCAAGCTGAAAAGCATACTCAAGAAGCTGCATAAGAGTCGCGATGCAGCAGCTGAGTCAGCAGTAGGAGTAGGAGTAGGAGTAGCGGATGCAGCTGCCATGTTGCATGCCACCAGTTGTGGTACTGGTACTGGTACTGGTACTGGTAGTAGTAGTAGTAGTAGCTGTGGTGCTGGTATTTGTGCTTGTACTAGTGGCATTGGTCATAATACTAATAGTGCACACAACGCCGCACAAAGCAGCAGCAGTAGCAGCAGTGGTGGCGGCAGCGGCAGCGGCAGTAGCAGCTGTTCAAAAAAAGCATCTGGCTTATTATTGGAACCAACTTTGGAAGGGTACGTGGCAAGGCACAGTAAGCTACTGAAGAGTGTAACGTTCCATTCAACTCTTTCTAGCCCGCCAAATAGTGCCAAAGTGTGCGGTGGTGGTGGTTTTAGTGGCGCCGTCATTGGTGACGGCCATGAGGCCATCTGTGCCTTTGGCCAGCATGAGGTTGTTGGTGGCGCACCAATGTCCTCCTCAACAGTTGCATGTCCATGCGCAGCATATGCAACCGCAACAACTTCCGCAAACGCAAACGCAAACGCAAACGCTTCCGCAAAGGCAATGGCTCCGGCGCCGGCGCCAACGCCGACGCCATTGTCAATGCCAATGCCAATGCCAATGCAATTAAATCCAAATGCTTTGGCGTCCACCACAAATCTTAATTATCGCGCAAGTAGTTGTAGTAGTAGCTGCAGCAGTAATTGCAGCAGCAGCGTCCATAATACCGTTACATCGTCAGCTAAAGCAAATCTAACGCTGGCAATGACCGCAACGGCGGAAATGGCAACGACGCCTGTCAATTTGCCGCAAGATGGCGCTTCTAGTTTCGCCTTTCAACAGCAAATGTGTTTTGTCAGTGGTGGTGGCAGTGGCGGTGTCGGTGGTGTTGCTACTGGTAGTGACAATGTCGTCGAGTGTTCAAATAATCTTCTCTCAAATACAGCATCTCATACGCATTCCGCATGCACAGATTTAAATTTGAATTTGCAATTGCGTCCGAATTCAAATGCATTAACGTCGACGACGACAGCAACGACGGCGTCCGCAATGAGTCAGGTTCCACGACTCGAAGGTAAATAAATCTGTTTCAAATCATAATAATCAACTTTACAACATAACTCTAACTCTAACTTCAATCTGTATAACTCACGGTTTTAAACTTTCTAACTAAATGTAAATGTATCTTGCTGTCTTATGCTTTGTTTTTGCTAAGCTTGTGCACATACATACACACTAATACACACACACTAATACACACACACACATACACACATTCACACACACTCACATCTACACAAAGTTCTACACTTATATAGATATGAAAACACAATACAGATCATGAATGCCTAAAAATACACTTTGATTTTATATACGCTAAAGATACATATTATGGTTATTACTCTAAACTCGAAACTGCCTCGAAAACCATATAAATCCAACCATATAAATGAAAGTACTGTCAAAATATTAGTACTGTCAAATGCTACTAAGCCTCGTGGTACAGTGTTGTCTTTCACCTAAGGTAGTGCCCAATACTGAGATCGATGAAAATTTTTGTTACCAAAAAAATTTCATATAAAAAACGCTGTCAAAAAACAATCAACAATTTTCGGCAGGAACTGTTTTTCATCGAGTACTCAGATAACAAAAATGTTTGCTAACGAAAATACTTTATTTGCTTAAGAAATAGTTGACAAAGAGTTACGACCTTATGCATTTCCATCAAAAAAATAATCCAAATAAAAATCTATTTTGTGTGGACATAATAAATATCAAATTTTAGATTTCATGTTGATTTGGGAACACTCTTTTTTGTTTGTTTGTTTGAAATAGCAGTAATAATTTACAATTTCGGTAGCAAAAATTTTCATTTGTATACAGATATAATTTTGTATACAGATATAATTCAGTTTAAGTTTATTAATAAAGCTATAAACGTATCATTTTTGAATTCAACCTTTATGCAACGTTGACCTTTATCTTTGCCAGTATCTGGTTTATTTCAAAGTTGTCGAAAAATAAAAGACTACTTTCCGATATTTTCATGAGTTTTTATGCTATTCACACATAATGTGAAGTGGTACTCGCATCAGTTTGTCAGAAAGTTTGCAACGCATTAACGCTATCTGTCTGTATCTATAGTTTAGGTTAAGTTAGAATGGTCGAATGATGAATACCGCCCATCCAGCACTTTGTAATATCACATGAATCTCCTTTGAGACTTCGAACCCTATCTCTTTACAACCATTGACAAGATTTTTACATACTTTACAAAATTTTTGACCTCAAACTTGAAAGTTTTCGATATGTCATTTAAAAAGTAGTCCTCCAGAAAAAATTGAGGCTTAAAAGGTTTTCGAGTTTAAAGAAATACCCATATTAATATAGTTGCTAGGTAAACTGTTTGCCAGTGATCCCGTTCATAATTTTGGTGTAATTGGTGTATTTTATTAAATTTTAACTATTTTTGGTAGTGAACTCATTTGATATTTTCGTTTACAGTTAATAAATTATAACAAAAAAATAGAGCAACTCATTAAGACGATTTGCTATAAATTGAGAGTATTGGTACTCTAACGTCGCACAGTGGTTTGGGAGCAAATTACTTGGACATATTTATTATTTATTATTTAGTTTTTTTTTTTTTTTTGTAAGTAGAACTTTTTTCGCTTAATCCATAGAACAAGTTAGCTAAACTATGAAATTCGATTGACTTGACACTTGCCAGACATATGAAAGGATTAAGAAAATGAATGTGACAAAAATTTAGTACTCTACCTTAGTTGTTTTGACTCAACCAGCTGCCTTCATGTATATCCAGGCGTGTGTAATTGTGCCTGTTATCGAAATATATCTGAAAATTGACCGATTCAATTCAAATTTGATATTATAATACGTTAATTTTGAACAAAAATCAGCTTCGTAGCATAATTAATATGACTTAAGGGTGTATGACAGGCAAAATTTGTTACGAAACTCTGAATATGACTCTATATAACTACGGTATTGCTTACTCAATTTAAACATAAGAAACAGAGCGATTGAAAAGTTACGCCATTTTGTTTAACGTAAAACGTTTTTGAACCACTGTGCGTCGTGTGATTAGGCAAATTTTGCTATACTCGTACAATACATTTGCCTCTTCAAAGATTTCAACTCAAATATAAAAACTTTATTTCCAAACACAATTGATAAGTATTTAGATCGTACACTAATAAAAGTATTAAATATTCCGTACTTGAATTGATTCCGTAGCGGTACCAAAAGTATGGTGAATACGCGTTTTCTTAAATGAAGTACAGAATGTCTGGTTCAAGAAATGATTTTTCCATTAAAAATTCATAATTTTGAGCCTTTTTAAGCTCAAGTAAGCTTGATTTTAAAGCAAAAATTGGTTTACTTCATGAAGAAACTCTACTGATTTAAATCGAAAGTGGAATGGAGTCGAATACAAAATGGGCTAAGAAAAAATGTTTCTTTGTTTCAAGATCTGTATATGTATATACTAGCAAGGTTGCAGGATTTTTTGTAGCTTTTCTTCTTACTTTTTTTTCTTTTATGTTCGAAATTCTAATTTAATTTTTTTGTATTTATAAAGTTTGTAAAAATTTAGCTTGGTGTGCGAAACTGGTATTCTAGCCATGGCCAACAGTGCTGACCGCAAAGCCTCATCATCCGAATCACAAGCGATTACTTGTCTTATTGACTGTCGCCGCAAAGACAAAAATATTCGAGGCACCTTATATTATTATATTATAGTTGGTTTGGTCTCTGGTTTTGTTTTCATTTTTTTGTTCTCAGAGACTGATACAAAACTTGTCTACATACTACAAGTCAAAAGGGACTTATTTTTTATGCTGAAACCTTTGTACTTGATCTAACAACACGGTTCATATTCTCACAAATTTATTCGCTGTCAAAACGAATCAAAACCGAAAGATTTGCTTTCGTTATCAATTCGAAAGTTTGACTTCCCTAACATGAAGGGGGGAGGAGTGTTTTAAGTACAGGTTTTAACATAAAATTATATTTTCATAGTTATTTTTATTTTTATTTTCATTTTTAAATCGGTCCCGTTTTTTACTTGATGTACAGAGACTAGTGCACAAATCGCACTTTAAATTTTAAGTGCGCTTTCGCTTTCGTTTTAAACTTTAATTTAGTATGCTATTTTTTCACTGTGTACAATTATGTATTTCAAGTTAAAATGAAAGCAAATAAGAATGACCAAGAGTTATGCTTGAGTGTAGTCTTTCGCTTGTCCCTTTCCACTGCTATCTTTCATATTCCAAAAATATATATGTACAGTTAGATGGTTTGTGCTCTATTATGTATAAGTGATACAATTACATATGTACATGCAATTGCTCGTATATAGGTAGATAAACAAACGGTACAAAGTGAGAAAGAAACGGACGATCCAAGCATTATAGAAGATCAAGTGAATCGAGACACTTCTATAATTGTTTTGCTTAGTTGCGATTTCATTTGTTTTGGTTGTTTCCCGAATCAAACCAAGTTCACCACAAATTCATAGCAATGATTTGAGCCAACTAATAAACGTGTACGAGGGCTGTTATTTATATTTTGGGAATAGCAAATAATAACAAACATTTTTAAATGAAAATGGGTTTATTGTTTTTCAAAATATTCCCCTTGATGATCAATACACTTTTGCATTCGTTCAAACCATTTGTCATAGCAGTTTGTCCATTCCTCTTGAGACAGCTCCAAAACATGGTTTTTAAACGCTTCAACTGCTACTTCGGCGCTCGTAAATCGTTGACCACGCAGTTTACCTTTGATACACGGGAACAAGTAGAAGTAATTGGGTGCCAAATCAGAACTGTACGGCGGATGAGTCATTAATTCGATGTTTTGACTGCTCAAAAATGCACTTGTTTGACGAGATGTGTGAGAGCTCGCATTGTCACGATGGAGAATGATTCGTTTTACGAATTTCTCCGAAGACATCCGGCAAACAAATTGTCGTATACCACTCAGAATTGACCGTCCTACGTTGCTCAAGCGGAACAGTGGCCACATGAGCCATTCGGCTGAAGAAATAGGCGATCATTTGCTTCGCTGTGCTTCTTTCACGAACAACTTTTGTTGGATTTGGCTCGTCTTGGAATACCCACACGGACGATTGCTGTTTTGTTTCCAGCTCATACGCATATATCCATGATTCGTCACCTGTCACGATTTTATACACGTCTTTTGAAGCACCACGGTTGAACTTTTTAATAATTTCCTTGCACCAATCGACGCGAGCCTTTTTTTGAGCGTTTGATAAATTATGGGGTATCCAACGAGAGCAAATTTTTTTTACAGCTAAGTGTTCATGCAAAATCGAATGTATTGAAGTGGAACTAATGTGCAAGGATGCCTCTATCTCACGATATGTCACATGATGATCTTGCATTATCAGTTTACGCATTGCATCGATGTTTTTGGGCACAACAACCGATTTTGAACGTCCTTCACGGAATTCGTCGGCGACCGAACTACGACCACGATTTAATTCACTATACCAGCGATATACTGTGCTTTGATGGTGCTCTATCGCCATACAAGAACTGAGTTCATTGGCACACATTCTTGTTGAGATAATTCACGTCGAAAGTTGTGAAAAATAATGCAACGAAAACCTGCTCTTGAAATTTCCATTTTTTGGCCAAATTGCTTTTCTTAACTCGCTGTCAACAAAACAAATAGCAATTGTACATCAAAACCTTGTGAGTACGTTTATGCCAAAAAAAAAAATGTCAAACTTTATTATGGTGTTGCCAGATTTTAGCTTTTGACATTAGTGTTGCTAGTTCCCGAAATATAAATAGCAGCCCTCGTATGTTTGGACAGTGGTCTAATAGGAACGTATTATTACCTATACATATAGTATTTTCGTAAAACTAATGCTCGTGTAGATCAGTTAATTTAAACATGACCGTAAAACGTTTAGACTTAAGTTTCATGTGTGAGTTTGAGCCAATAACCTAGCAACTATATTTTGTTTTATTGCATTATAAAATTTGAAACACACGCACATTTAAAACTTACAGATATACTAACCCAATCAAAACATGTTCTATCTAAGTACACTTATTCGCTCGAAACAATCTATTGCGACTATGGTTTTGCTAAAAGCTTATTGTTATTGTTTGCATGTCTTACGAAATGCCCATTGAAACTATCTGAAACTTAAAATATTTTGTTTTCCTTTTTATATATTTACATACCTATATACATATTATGTTGTCCTTTGACTGACTAAATAATTGGTATTGGTAAATGGTTTATGTATTTTAAATAAAGAAAAATAAACTTTTCTAATGGTAATCATAAGAGATTTAGAAAAGGGGACTTACACATGTACATCGTAACGTGAGCATTGAAGTAAGATAGTTAAAATATATTTTTTAGATTTGTTTTAAGATACGATGTAAACGAGCGCAAAACTAGTGTAGAAGCTCCAACATAGTAAATGCTGTACAGAAGCTTAGTATGTATTAAGTAGCTTATATGTTTTATTTTTCAGACATCACAAAATTTGAATTTTAGTTTAAGAAAAAAATTAGTATTTTCAATGGTGTATTGTGGTGTTAACCAGATACTAAATGTCAAAAGTGTATGATGAATACAGATAATCAGTGTTACCGTTTTAGCATTTTTGGTGATAGATCTAGCATTTTTTAAATCGTAGTTTTTAGCCACCTTTTTAATTTTATACGTCAATATTGATAATAAAATGTGATGATATTGCATAATTCTATGACAATGGCATTGTCACACATCGTGAGTTCTTGCCAGAAGTTCGTACGGTCAATAAGGCATATTACCTTGAAGTTATGCGCCGTTTGCGTGACGCTGTACAAAGAAAATACACGGATGTGTGGCTAAACAGTTCATGGCTTTTGCATGACATGCACCTGCTCACACATTATTGCTTGTTCGTGACTTTTTGACCAAAAACAACAACGTAATCATGGCTTAGCCATCGTATACACCGTACTTGACCGCTGAAAGCACGGAGTTCCACCACGATTGAGGAGATAAAGACCGCATCGCTGGAAGAGTTCAACCTTCATATCAAAAAGCGTATATCAGAAGTAATACGAGTATTGGAAGAAGCGCTGGCGCAAGTGTATTATAACTGCGTGGTATTACTTTGTAGGGCACAAAAGAGACATTAATGCATAAATAAATATTTTTCGAGAAAAATCAAATGTCATCTATTTTTCAGCACACCTTATATATCTAGTAGAGATGAGATAGTAAAAAATGTTTAAGTAGTTGCGTTTATCGTGACTGTTACTTTGAAATCACAGTCAATTTTGAACTGTTTTTTTTTTTTTTTCAAAAAACAAAAATCAAACCAAACTTTGAAGATCCCCTTTTAGTGTGGCTAGTAATTTCGTTTAATAGTATTGTTTTTTTAAGAACTTGGAGTATATATCTTTTATAGTCTCTGATATGTGTTCGTTCAAATCGACGTTTGCTCTGCAACGCTAATATTTTACTTCAGTTTCTACATTTTTGAAGGGAGGCTTAGATTTGTTTTAAATTTTGAATCTATACATAGGTATATGGCGTTCAGAAATACCTACTGCCGGTACCGAACCGGGCAACCATCAATAGTTTTATTTTTGTCGTAAACAAAATAATTTAAAAAGAGCTTGACTTATCGGTGCTGGAAACAAACTAAAAAGCGACCTCCAATCTCAGAAACTGCAATGGGGATTTTCAATTTTTCTTCACAAATATATAGGCATGATCTCGAGGAATGTTTAGTTATAGATAATGTTTATATATAAGTATATATTATGCGATATCATGACCGTTTTATATAGAGAAAACCAAATTCGTTAAATCTCAGCAACTAATTGATGCAGATAGGTGAGTTGTGGTGCATATGGAAAGTGCAATGGTGCATATAAGGCGGTGTCACGCCCCCCCCCCCACCATATATAATTTAATTTCCTGCTCATTGTTCGCATCGCATACATCGCCTTACACGTCATCACCTTCATCGAATCCTTTTAAAAAAATGTTCCACACGCAATGCCATCATGCTGGATGAAAAATCACATCAGTAGAAATCTCGAATTGCATCACGTAGTGCTTATCGCTGATAAATGTCTCGAAACCGGGATTTTTTCATTTAATCCGAATGTATATACATGAATGAAGATTTCTTGGCGGCAGAGTTGAGCGGAGAAACTCAATGCTCTGACGGTAGCGATGGCGATAACGATTCTGCCGATTGTCGTATTGTAGTAGTTAGTACAGATGTCCTCGAAGCTGGAGATGGCACATAAGCTGCATCGCTTTGCAGTGCATAGCGAGAGGTTAGTCCTATGAAGCGTGTTACATTGGTCGAAAAATTCAAGACGCTTTTCAAATCTTTGACATCTTGTAAGAGAAAACAAATTCGTTGTATCTGAAAAACTATAGAATGCAGGTTGATCAAATCTGGTACAGAGTAACGGTAGACCTAAAATTCAATTCAATTCATTTATTTCACTCCAGATATCATTACAATGTATTGTGAATAGTAATTTAGTTAAATGTTTAGAATTGAGGCGAATGACGTCATGATAATTTTTATAATTGTTACTTTTGGGTATGAAAATAATGGATGAAAAAACCACTTGAAAACTTACAGCTAGGTGGCTAAGCCAGATCATTTATATGAGCATATATTGATTCGATTGACATTTTGACGACAACGTTATCGCGATAGTCGCGGTAACCTAGTAGATACCATTTCAATATTGGCTCGACAATGAAGGTCGAGCATAGAGTGATGCTAGGGGAGAGAGATTGTGGATAAGTTCCAAGCTTTTGTTTTGACTGATTTGCAGCTGGTTTATGTGACATTTGGCTATATCTGACCATACTGGTGCGCCGTAAAACCATGCCCAAGTAATTGACATTCGGTTCCCACTTTACACTCACCGTCCCTAATCTGATATCGGCTGTGGGATCGTAGATCTCTTTGCATTTTGGGTAAAAATATGGCTTTTGTCTTTTCTGGGTTTGCCAAAATTTTCGTTTTGGAGAAATACGAATCGAAAGCATCGCATGCTACTTAAAGGTTATTAGTTATTTCTGCAGAAAGAGACCCGGAGCAAAGGTTGACAAAGGTTATCCGCAAATATCGACGTGGTGCAGTGGGCTAATGCTGGCAAGTCGGCTCTATATATATTATACAGTATAGGCGAAAGGCAGGAGCCTTGCGGGCAACCTGCAGGGATATTTATTGTCATTGACGAAGCTTTTCCTAAGTGGACGACAAAGGAACGGGTTTCTAGGAAACTTTGAATTATCTTTATGACCGCTGGTTGAAAAATTAATGCACAATATTTTATAGACTAAGCCTTCGTGCCACACAGAGTCAATGTCTAAGAGTAACATGCCAGTTGATTTGGACCTAGAAAACCTAGTTTCAATGAATTGAGTTATTTTGTGCTTACTTACTTTTTCCAAGATTTTGCTAACTGACGACAGCAGACTGATGGGCCTATATGAGGAGAGCAACTCAGCTGGCTTGTTTTGTTTCGCAATGTAGACAACCTTTGCAGATTTACAAGTTCGGGGAAAGTATTGATAGCAGAGCTCTAAGCATTTATTGATTACGCAAGTAAGAAACCTTACTCCTTTCGGAGGGAGTGCTTTTAGATATAGATTATCAATTCGGTCGATCCCAGGAGACTTCTTCTTCTTTAGCTTTTTAAGCATCTCTTTTATGACGTTAGTACTAACAAGTTAGTCATTTTGGGAGCTAACTGAAGCTTCCGCTAATGTACGCATTGAGGCTTCAACGCCAGCTTTGGTTGTTGAGTCACTGAGGCCTGCTGCTAAGCTATTGTTTAAACTGAAAGATTCAGCCAGCGACTTCTCTTCGTCAGTAGCATAACGATTGTTGTCGGATGTTAGAGTTGGTATATTCCTATGCTTCTTCCTGATAATTTTGGAAAGTTTCCAAAAGGGTGAAGAACCTTTATCTAAGGATGAAGAACGTTATTACAGGACTTATTACAAAATCGTAGCATCGCTTTGGTTATTAGATTATTTAGCCATTTGAGGAGCATGAGGTCAGACTGTTGTCTACCGTAGCCAGTTGCGCTGTCTGAAATTTTTACTTTTAATTAAGTTTAGGATGTTCTGTGGCAGCGGCTTTTGGGTGAATTCAATTCGTTTTTTAGGAATCCTCACTAAAGATATTTATCATATCGTTAATGTAGACTGGATGGCATACAGAGTTGGCATCTATTTGAGGAAGCGATTAGTTAAAAAAACGCGAGAATCTTACCCAATTTGCTATTTTCATATCGTAGCGAACAAAAGTGTCAGTAACAAACGGATCGTCAATGGCTTCTAGTAGCACTGGAAGGTAATCTGATTTTAATGTGTTTATTACTCGCAGATAAGCCAAATGTTGTGGGTGATTTGTTAGGAATATATCAAGGGTTGATCATGTTGTCCATGACTTCGTGCAGCAATATAGTTGTGCTCTGGGGGGTACGTTAAGTAAAAATTGTTGCAGTCTACTTTGGCTTTTAGCAGTTTTCCCCACGAGTCGGCTCTGAGACAGCCCCACGACTGATGCCGACAATTGAAGTCACCTCCTAAGATGTGTCTTCCATTGAGACTAGCTAGCTTGTGGATATCGGCCAGGTAAAGCTTTTTTCCTCTGGGACATAAAATAAACGCTGTTTTTTTTTTTAAAGAAAAACTAAATTCGTTATATCTCGCAACTGTTTCACATTGATGAATGAGATTTAGTGCAAATGTAAGACAACGTAGCAACACACGCCGGGTACGCTACTACATACACTATGTATAACTAAAAACAAAAACAAAAAAACACTTATAGCGAAATTCAAACCACTTTAACAAAATCACCAACAAACTATTTATGCGTATACGAAAACCCGAGCGCGGAAAACTAATTTTTTTTTTTTTTTTTTTTTTGAGTAATACATTTAAGAAATTATGCTTCCTTCAATAATATATCATCATTTGAAAAAAGTCGCACCTAATGTTCACATAGATAGTTTTATCCAGCTGTTTGAATGTAACTGCAGAGTTTATAGCTCCGAAAAGCGCTCAATTTACTTACATATCAAATAAAGTGTAGCACACTGAAATATTGTTAACACTTTTGGTAAGCTTAAGTTAGATCATAAATGCTCTTATTGATGCAACTTATCATATAGGTATAACTTTTGATCATGATTCATATAGTTTGTAAAGTATTCATTAATAGTAAATACTATAAGAGTATATTGATTAATCATATTTGCAATAGTCAGAAAAATCAAATTGAAACTTTTGATGTAAATATAAAAATACTTCTGTTTACGGGAACACATTATAAACGGAGAAGATATTGGTGACAATTGGTGATGCATTCATCGTATGTATGTAATTTTTTCTATGTAAATATTTATGTAAGCGAATGTTCCTCTTATGATGTTTATATCCTTGATTTTTTTTTTTAGTTATTTCTTAGATAATAATCGCATTTAAAAAATTAAACAACTACTTAGAACGCTTTCAGCACGCCTGCAACACATGAAGTAATGAAGTTATGAACTATAATGGAGCAACAACGTTCTTTATTTATTGAACAATACATATATAATGATATGATTTCAAACACATATGGTAGATGGTACAATAAACCTTGTAAATAATAGAAAACTGTATATAAACACTTCGTATGTATTCTGAACATTGAAGCGTAATGCATTTATAACGCACTGCTCGAACGCAAAACGAAAAAAACAAAAAACAAAAAACAAAAACCAAATTAGATGACATTAGATGACAAGAGATCAAAACAAACTAAAAAATGTGAAAGAAAAAAAAAACCAAAGCACCACTTCATTCTATCTAACTAACTAATAGCATATATTCTAATAATGCAACAGCTAACAAAAAAGAACTTATTGCAACAAAAATTATTTATTAAAGACTTTCCTAATAAACAACAAACATCTTCTATACCTGCCGTTTCCATTCGTTTCCATATAGGTTTTCCCGAAGCGCAGCAGTACTTTAATCAGATACTTTGCGGCATCAATGATGTGATAAAAACGCACATGAATGAGATGCATTCACGTTTTGAATTGCAGTTTACGAATATGGCGAGTGAGGTGCGGCGACGTGATGCGATCATACAACAATTGCAGCTAAAGCTGCGCACTATCGAGCAACGTTCAGGTACACCTTCAAGACGTGTCAGGACTCGACAGCAGGACCGAATGGGTGTCTCGCAAATTTCACTCGACGAGCTGCAGTTCGAACGAGCGGAACCGGATAACAGTAGCTCAGGTTCCTCGGCTGAATTGCTGTTTATGGTTAGTATTATTATTATTATTAATCGAGGTGTACAAAATTAAACTTAAACAGAAATACATACACTTATATATTGAAAGGGTTAAAGGGTTTTCATACAAAAAAAAAAAAAAGTTAGAATGGAGCAATTGTGTGTGCACGACTATGAAATTCCCTCCACTTCTCTTGTTAATGTATATCCATGGTGAATTTATCTATAAGGTGACATATTCATCTGTGGTGAGTTTCTTAAATGTTCTGAGCGCAAGAGCACGAGAGATACCATGGTGAATTTATCTATAAGGTGACATATTCCGCTGTGGTGACTTTCTTACATACTTTGAGTGTGAAACAAAAAACGAAATGCCCAATCCAATCCAAAGCAACATATGAAAACGAGTAAGACAAAATATATATAAGAAATGAAAAAGAGCGCAGCTGCAGGGAATACGTCGCCTTTAGTATAAACTCACCATGATGTAGATCTATGCAGACATGGCATTCACAAAATTTAATATAAAACATCTGCGTATGGTCCAAGTGAATCTAAATGTGCAAGCCTGAAGTCTCTTGCTCTGTTGTCTCAAATTGTATACCTGGCAAGCTATTAAGATGGCAAGTTTGTATGGGGTCTATCCCTAAAAGCGGGCTGGAAATGTACTTTGATATTATTTGGAAACGTCCATTTAAACGAAGCGAAATTTCAAGTTGATATTGACTGCAATAAAATCGTAGTCATGCGATGGCCTTTGCGGACGATGTTGCCATTTTTTTTAGGTGAAAATTACCTTGTGAGATCTTATGACAACGACTCTGACTGACTATGACTCTGTCCTTATGGGCAGTGTAATGTGGTGCAAAATCCATACAAAAAAGAGCTACTGCTCTTTACTAGGAAAACATTTCAGTTGTAGCACCAACTATCTAGATCTTGGACTTGACAGAAAGCTAGCTAGGAACCCTAACTTAAAAAAAAAACTATAACGGTGCATGAGATGCAGCCTGGTGACAGACAGCCAGACGGACGGACAGCGGAGTCTTAGTAATAGGGTCCCGTTTTAGCCTTTGGTACGGAACCCTAAAAACGAGCAAGAAAAGCCAGCTCCATTCTCTACGCGTGTAGAAAGACTGTACACTGATAGAAAAACTCAGGAATTTGCGTACTTGAATTGATCAAGAGCGGTATCAATAGTATGTTTGATATGGATTTTCTTAAACGGAGTACAAAATTCTTGGTTCAAAAACTTTTTTTCAAACCCGAAATTATACTTCACGAAATAATTCCAAAAAGTTTATGCGGGCCATCAAAACTAATGTTGCTGCTCATTGGTACAGTAGGGTATCATAACTTCAAAACGGATCTTGTGGTGACTTTGTTAAATGTTCTGAGCGCAAGAGCGCGAGAGATGAAGTTTGGAGCCATGGTGGATTTAGAGATAAATCCACCTTGGTTAGAGAGAGATAGCGAATATTTGTGGTTTTCTGCAATCTTCGATTCGTTTGCGCAGTCCGCAACACAAAATGAAGGATTTTTTCATAAAAAAACACAAAATTGCACAGTGGGTTTGTATGAGGGCTACCCCGAAAATAAAGGGGCTTTTTGTATGTTAAACGGCTGTCTCTAAATAGGCAGCATATCGCATTTCAACCTAATATTTACTTGAATAAAGAAGTTGTTATTACAAAAAGTCAAAAGTGGACCATAGGTTTGTATGTGAGCTACCTCAAATAGTGGGCGGGCCACGCTCGTTAGTCTATGTATGTTAAGCGGCTGCCCATAAAAAGTTACCACATTGCATTTCAACCTAATATTGACTTTAACAAAGAAGTTTTCTTACAAAAAATCAAAAGTGGGCAGTAGGATTGTATGGGAGCTACCCAAATAGTGGGCGGGTTCCACCCATTAATGTATATGTGAAGCACCCATCCAGAAAAAGTTACCATATCAATTATGGGCGTTTAGTTTGTATGGGGGCTATCCCAAAAAGTGGGCGTGGCGGGTCAATCTTAACACTCTATTAAACTGCAATAAATAGAAGTGTACGTGCAAAATTGCAACTGGATAGCATAAAAATTTGTCCCCAAAAAATGCATAACAACATACAGACATACGGACAGATGACGACAGACAGACAGACAGACAGACATACAGACGGACATGGCTAGATCGATTCGCCCCGTCGAGCTGATCAAGAATATATATATATATACTTTATGGGGTCTACGATGGCTTCTTTAATGCGTTACAAACTTTCAGACAAACTGACAATACCATTTGACACTATGTGTTGTAGGCATCTTCGTCCACCAGTTGCTCAGACATGACAAAGAAAAACAATATGTTTCTCTCTTACATGAGGCGTATTTCACCACACAATATTTCCAAATGATATATAGCCTATGATCTTCTACTGATCGATTGTAAAACGATTCTATAGTTTAGAGGCCAATAAAGAATAAACATACATGTATATACACAAGCATATAGTATATATATATAGATTCATACATTAAGTTTTATGTTCCACAGCGCGGCGATTCGCTTGACACTGTCTTCACATCCTCGCCGCCAATACAATATGAGCGACGTAGCATATCGCCAAACATCAGCAAACAGCCAACGTCCTCTACCTCCTCTTCGTCCTCGGCAAACCAGCAACACTTGCAACACATTGTACAGACGCATCCCAACTATAGCTACACAACAACAAAGCATGGCAATAGACGAAGTAGTAGTAGTAGCTGCGTCGGCGTCGGCGGCGGCGGCGGCGGCGGCGGCGGAGGTACTCTTTCCGGATATCGTACACGCGATTGGGGGTCGGAAAGCGAAGCGCACGTCGGCGGTGTCGGTGTCGGCAGCGGTGGCGTTGTAATTTCCGATGTAACCGGAAATCTAACACGAATCTCGGATAGCGTTATACTTGATATTGGTGAAAGTTCAAGTTCCAGCTCCGAGTCGGGTAATCTGCATATAGCCGAAGCTGACGAAGAGAACGATAACGACGACGACGAGGACGAGGACGATGAGCATGATGCACATGATGTGGATAATGAAGAGCCAGACGATATTGTACAACGGAATCGTATGCGGCAACAACGACATGGACAGGCTGATGCAGTTGATGTTGGTGTGGGCGTTGTGGTGGTGGATGATGATGATATCGAAGAAGACGAGGACAACGATAATGATGATGTTGCGGACGATGGCACGGCACGCGTCTCTACGGTGCATCACAATGACTGGGAAGTACAGATGCTTGCCGCCGAAATGGAACGTCAGGAACGACGACGACGCGGTCATTCGCTCTCCGGTAATTTGGGTGAGCTTAAACACTGCAGCACTTTTCTGCGACGCCGTCGGAAATTTAGCGACACCGAAACCGAATACAGTGAAACCGATATGGATGAATATGCTGCTGCAGCTGCGGCGGCAAAGGCGGCAAAAAAAAAAAACAACAACAACAACAACAGAACCTTCAGGCTCCAGCGGTGCAACATCAGAAGCTACGGGTCAACAGCAGCTGCAGGTACCAACGACAACACGACCACGCGCCTCCAGTCTCGATCAATTCAATCTGCGCTATGGCATTGGGCGTGGCATTTTTAAAGCAATGAGCATCGATCGTGATAAAGATAAACTTTGAGAATTATAATCGCTGCGGAATACGAATTGGAGAGCAATGATGATAAGATGCATGACAACATCAAACACCAGCAACACTGCTAAATGGACGAATGGCAGCACAAAGCAAGCTGGAGCAGCAGGAAGAGCAGAAACAGCAAACAGGCAACAATAAATCGTTAAGCAATTGCACACACAGTATTACAAGGTACAATTATATATATATATATATATATATATATATATATATATATATATATATATATATATATATATATATATATATATATATATATATATATATATATATATATATATATATATATATATATATATATATATATATATATATATATAAATTTATAATATTATATATATATATATATATATATATATATATATATATATATATATATATATATATCTATCTCTCTCTCTCTCTCTCTCTCTCTCTCTCTCTCTCTCTATATATATATATATATATATATATATATATGATATATATATATATTTATATAGATTATTTCTGTTGGAAATTGTTACAGAAATAGGAAATTATATGTAAACAAAAATATAGTATTCTAGTAAGAAAATATTGACAGTAAATCTAAGTAGACAGAGAGTTTGCCACAATGTTCCAGAGTTCCAGCGTATAAGCAGCAGTGTTGCACAGCATACACTTAAATGCAATAGTGTTGTGTAACGTAGCCAAATGTACATTGCAACAAACATTTAAGCTATAGTAAACGATTTTACTGCATTATGCAACACTATTGCTTCTATGACAACAAACTGCTTTAGAGTTTTTCTCTCATTTCTCCAACTCAATTTCCCATTCAATGTTGCTATTCGAACATGAGCGTTGCTGGGTTCTAAGCGTATCTTTTTATTTATGTCCCTGTTGTTTATGTCCCTCTTCAAAAAAAACAAAAAAAAAACAAAAAAAAAAATATATATAAAATAAAATAAGTATCAATTGTGAGCTATTTAGAAACGCCCTCGACTCACGGCACACGCTCATGCTGCCTTCAATGTAGCTTTATATTGTATAGATACAAAATGAAAGAACTTTATATATATATATATATATATATATATATATATATATATATATATATATATATATATATATATATATATATATATATATATATATATATATATATATATATATATATATATATATATATATATAAAGTTATATGTATATATACAAAAACTTAAAAAAAAAAGAAAAAAAAACTTGAAAAAAATAAAAAAAACAAAACCAAAATTATATTATGAAAATGTGCGTGAATTAATTCCCACACTAAACCGTCCTAAATAGCGTCCAGACCAAAGTGTATCTTTTCTTTTCTTTTTCTTCCATTTTTTCTTGTCTTTTCTTTTTTTTCTTTTTGTCTTTGTCTTTGTCTTGAACTCTTGAATATTTTATTTGCTTTTTTTCAGCTACTTTTCTATAATTGTTACTCAAGTCTGGCTAATCAATCTTTTACTTCTACATACATACACGGTGCGACAAATAAATTTTAAGATACAGACTTCAGACTTCGAGCCAAAAATAATAATAAAGTGAGGTGTAACTCGGTGAAGACGCTTCAGAACTTAAAGCTAATATGCGCCCGTAATTGTTCATTGTTCAATTGGAACAAATTGCCTGTGGAGACAATTCCTTTGCTATCAAAGCATGTAATGCGCATTGTTTAGATTTTTGAAGGAAAGCAACATGTCTCTTTGATTTAAAGAAGTTTGCATCATTTTTGGCGACTGCGATGACTACTCTGGAAGCTCTGGAAACTGAGAGTTCGTTAAAGTGTGTGGCACAAATTTTGCACAGAACTTTGTTTTGTCCAAATCCTCGTGAAGAATGTTCGAATTGTTTCTCTACTAATGTTTAAAGCCTCTGCCATGAGGAAGCACTGCGAACAACTAATTTTTCGAACATTGCTGTTGTCCGAGCTGAAATTGGCTTTCCTACACGATTATCATCTTCGAAAATCTCTCTCTCTCTCTCTATCTCTCTCTCTCTATCTCTCTCCCTGGCTTCTGAAACACTTTTCTGCTACAGAAACTCATACGATCTACTCAAACAAACATTGCCGTACACTGGCTGCATCAACCGGTATTTTTCTGATAATACTTTACTTACTTAGGTGGCTCTACAACCGTCTATCGGGCAAGGCCGCACGTAGGAAAGCGCAGCATTCATTGTAGTTTAGTGCGTGCCGGCTGCAGTCGCTGGCAATCCACAGCTTCTTCAGGTCATCATAGACCTGATCTTGCCATCTTAAGCTCGGACATCCTCTCTGACGCCGTCCACAAATCAAGTTCAGGTTTCCGACGTAAACCTTTAGTGCTGGAGCTTCGGGGTTCATGCGGTTGAGGTGACCAGCCCAGTGCAGCCGCTGAAATTTAATGCGCTGGACTATGTCCACCTCATACGTGGCTCATACGGCTCCTAAACTCGACGCCAACTCTAAGGGGACCAAAAATCCTACAAAGAATCTTTCTCTCGAACACTCGTAAAAACGCTGTATCCGATTTATGTCAGTGTACATGCTTCTGCGCCATACAGCAGAACCGGGATTATCAGTGTCTTATAGATTTTTATCTTCGTACTGCAAGAGAGGGCTCTACTTCTAATTTGCTTGCTGAGCCCAATGTAGCAAGCGTAATTCTTCGTCTGATCTCTCGGCTAACATTGTTGTCGCTGGTAATTTCTGTTCCCAGATAGACAAAGTTTTCTACAACATTGAAGTTGAAATTCTCCATACTCACAGACCGTCCATGACGCGCTGATGGTCTGCGAGTATAGACACCAAGTACTTCGTCTTGTCCTCGTTCACCGCTAGGCCCATGAGACGTGACTGTTTTTCTATATCCGAGAACGCCCTGCTTACTCGCCGTTCGTTGATGCCTATGATGTCTATGTCATCAGCATATGCGTGTAGCATCACTTCATTGTGAAAGATCGTGCCCGATCGTTCTACGTAGTATGGGTGGCAGTGGCGTAGCGTAGGATGTGCTCCATCAGGAGATTAAAAAAGTCGCACGATAAAGCATCACCCTGCCTGAAACCTCGCTTGGCATCAAAGGGTTCGGAGGGTTCTTTCCTACTCTGACGACGCTTTGGGTGTGTGTGATAGCATCATCGTGCAAAGCCGAACGATCTTTGCTGGAATATAAACTTAAAAGTATTTTAACATCCACACAAAGAAGTGATTGTGGAAGAACTATCATAACCCTGTAATTTCTCAACCGTTTACGACAAAATTGATATGACTGAAAAGAGAATGTCACACAAAGCACGCGCCATCATTGACTTTGATATGGTGATATGGTTCATATCTCGGTACTTATTTGTCGCACCGTGTGTAAATTAAACTTTTAAACGCTTCTTTTATTTAGTTTTCTTCTGGCTAAACTTGTGGTTAAACTCTCTTTAAATGTATATACCTCTTATTGTTAGAGAGACAACTAGTATATACAGAAACAAAATATACTTATATATTTAAATATATATACATACATATATATATATATATATATACAGAAATGTATCTATATATGTGTACTGCGTATATATATGCAGTTATATACATATATATATAGATACATATTTGTATGTAGTATGTCCTAGCATAATGGAAAACTGAAAGCTTTAATAACTTATATAGAACTATTAAGACAGTTTTAAATTCATTTGAACAAAAAAAAAACAAAAAATAAAAAACAAAAAACAAAAACAAAAAAAGATAAAATAAAAATAGAACATTTAAACTAAACATTTGTAAACCAAGAACAAATGCTAAGAACAAAGAATATAAGAAGATTATATATACAAATATATATATATATAAAAAATATATATATATATATATATATATATATATATATATATATATATATATATATATATATATATATATATATATATATATATATATATATATATATATATATATATATATATATATATATATATATATATATATATATATATATATATATGTATAAATAAATGAATACATAGAAAGTAGTATACATATGTAGAAATACTAAGCTCATACACAGAAATTTTTTTTTCTTATTAGGTAAAGAAGAAAGCAGTTTATTTTATAAGTGCATTAGAGAGATTGATAGATGACTATAGATGACTTTAAATTCGATGCAGCTGTTAAGGGCGTGCTTTGTTTGTTAGTGTTGTAAAACTACAAAAGAAAACTTTTCAAATTTGTACATAGTTTTAGTACCCACTACAAGTAAGTGTTGAATATGATACGATTTTGAATTGATTGGAGTTTTCTTTTTTTTTTTTTTTTGGTTTTCTATTGTTTGTTTTGTTTTATTAATTCTTAGTTTTTGTAAGGTTTTTCTAATTCTTTCGTACTCAATGTTCCACAGTTCACAGGCAGTATAAACATTTAAACGATCTAGCAAATATTTCTTAATACAATTCACACAGTTTTGATAAACTTTTTTATACTAGTTCAATTGTGTTGTACAATTTCCATTTAGCGTGCTATTATAAACTGTATTTAGTTCAATATGTATATTCTTCAATTCCATCGTATCATTACGTTTCATTCTCGTTTTGTACCAGTATCATGCTGGACTGTACCGGATTTTTACTTAAGGCAAGATTTTGCAAAATCTCCCTCACTTAATATATGTATGTACTATTTCTACATATTATAATGATGGTTTGTTTGCTTCAAATTTAAACTTCAAACTAAAAGCATCATTTTGCATAGTTCCAGAACGAACGTTACACGTAGCTTTTTACAGTTCAGACACAATAAACACTTATTGTAAGCATAATAATTGTTTGAAACTGTAACTTTCCAGCTTAAAAGACTATTTCAGATTTCTTGATAAAAACCAAGTACTTCTTGTAGTTTATTAACTTCGATTATAACGGCATAAATGTTCTATTTAACTGCTATTGAATTTAATAAGAGAAAAAATGTTGTAGCTCAGTTTGGCTATGCAAACATAAATGCCTAAACTTAACTTTCTTATTTATTGTGATTAATGAAGTTTTCTGAAATAAAAGTATTAATTTATGCGTAAATAATAAGGCCCAAAATGCCAATTAAGTTTCAAGGTTTAAATTTTATAAACCAAAAACAAAAAAAAACAAAAAAATAGATTTAGTTCATACTCTAGCAATAATATTAATGTTATATAAATACATATGTACGAAGTACAAAAAGCAATATGCTATTAGAAACAGGAAGAAAAAAAAAACAAAAAACTTCGGTATAACCGAAGCTATAATACCTTTTCGTACATGTAAAAATAAACATACATGCATGTAGAATTTAAAACAGCTGATCTCACGCACGCTAAAAGTGTGCGTGATACGCCTCGTGACAATTGATGTTTATGCAAAGCTTCTGTACATACGAAGCCAACATGTCAAATATCAAGTTAATTTTGTTTGAAATGATTAAAGTTTTTTCATGAAAAAGCCGAAAAGTGTGCGGTGCGTTTGTATGGGAGCTGACACCTATTCCACTATATTAGATTTTAGGTTGATATTTCTTGTAATAAGAAAATTATCATACAAAATCTCAAAACTGGGCGGTAAGTTTCTTGGGGGGACCAGCACTAAAAGTGAGCGGGACGGTCCTTTATATTTTGTGTGAAGCGTTCGTACTTAAAAAGCGCTCATTGCAAATTTCACGTTAATATTGCCTGCAATGAAAACGTTTTTCATACATAAAGTCAAAAGTGGGTTGACAGTTTTTGTTTTTCTTTAATAGACGTGTGCTCTGAAGCCTCAGAAGCCAAAATTAATTTCAAATTTTCAAGCTGTGAACTTAGCAGGAGTAAAGAAAAAGTTTGTTTTAAAATCTAACAACCTGAACGTGGGTTGTAAGTTGGTTGGGGGTCTACACATAAAAGAGAGCGGAACACACCACGTGCCAATTATGCGAAACGTTCGTCCATGATTTTGCATGAAGTAGACCAAAATTGGATGGTGGGTTTGTATGGAAGCGAGTCCCAAAAAAGGACATCACAGCTTTTTCACTGCATGTGAGGCAATATTGATATTAACTGGTATAAGAAATACCAAAAGTGTGCGGTGCATTTGTATGGGAGCTAACCGTAAAAAGGGAAATCACAGCTTTTTCACTGTATGTGAGCCGTTCGACCATATAAGAAGCCAATATATGCAATTTAAAATTGATATTGACAGTTTTTCATGCAAAAACCCAAAAGTAGACAGAAAGTTTGTATGGGCGAGACATGCCACTTGACATTTATGTGATGAAGGAAGCTACCGTTCATAAGAAGCTGTCATGTCAAATTTCGTGTTGATATTGACTGCAACAAAAACGTTTTCCACACAAAAAAGCAAAAATGAACGGGTGGTATGTATGGGAGCTACCCCTTAATCTATGTATATGTGAAGAGTGTTATAAATAACCAAGCATGTCAATTTTTATGTCGTTATTGAAAAAGTTTCATGGCTGGTTTGTATTAAACTGAAATAAAAAGAAGTCTATGTGCCGAATGCTCCCTTGCTACGCCACTGTACCATACACATTTTTATATATTTATTTTCATATTTTCGTATGAAGAGGTATGAAATAAACAACAAATTTTGTAATTGGAAACACCAATAAAATTGTTGTAACGCGTAACAGCTGCGAAAAAGCATAACAATATCTATTGTACTAAAACATAATTGAAAATTACTTTTTTTTAATTACAATATTATCTATGCAAGTAGATATTTATATTTTTAAACACTTTTAAAACTATAGCTTTAGTTAAATTTTCTACAATAATTTTAAGTAACTTTTGAAAGTCTATGCTAAGATTCGATATTTTAAACGGTTTGCTACTCTTGTGCTTTTCAATAACAAACAACAACAACAACAACAAAAAGTAGCAGAAATAATAGTTTTTCTTCTATGCGTTCTGTTTCTCTGGTATATTTTAGTGCATTTTGTTATTTGTAATTTGTATCTACAAGATACTTTAATGTTGCAAATTAAAAATTAAAGTGAAAAATTTACATAAGTCAATTGGAACTTTAAGATCTTTTTTTAAGCTTTCTAAACTGAGAAGATATTCTTTTTCTTTTTTGTTTTGTTTTTTAATACGTTTCTATTAGTTTGTTGCCAACTTTCTCTACTTCTCTCGCTATACTTTAGCAAATAGTTGATATTGTTGCTGTAGTTTAGTCTAGTAAAATATTTAATAAATATAAATAATGAAACCAAAATTCTCTAAATGAAACAAAAAGAATACACTTAAATCGTTTGCTATCAATACTCTCTATCAAGAAAATAAAAAATATATATAAATATATATGAATAAATTACTACAATTGAATGAGAAACTGTTTCAACTTTAAGCTAAAAGATATTTACTTCACTAAATGCAAAAACAAAAAAAAAACAACAAACAAAGCAAAAAAAACAAAAACAAAATTGTTACAGATTGTTTAAATTGTTTTACCACAAAAAAAAAAACCTAAAGAAAACCTAAAAAAAACCAAGAACTAAGAAAAATTCTAAAAATTTAAATCTATAAAAATGTTGCTACAAACTGCTTAAAATATAAGTAAACCAAATATAAAAAACGAACAAAAACATTGTTGAAATTTACATACAAAAAAAAAAACCAAACAAGCAAACAAACAAACAAACAAACAAACAAACACACACACACACACAGAGACAAAGGGACATGAACAGTAAACAAGAAAAAAAAACGCTAACTTCGGTTGAACCGCAGCTCTAATACCATTCACATGAAATTTTAAATAGTATTGCAAAACATAAAAGTGGCGGTTACACAGAAGCTACCCTAAAAAGTGGATGCTACACGCCCGCTAGTAGATGTGTATGAAGTAGTAGATCTATAAGATGATGTCATATCGAATTAAAAGTTAATATTGACGTTTTCCATACAAATGCAAAAAAGTGAGCTGTGGATTTATAGAGGACTACCTCAAAAAAGTGAGAGGACCCCCCCCCCCCCTTTAGTCTATGTATGTTAAGCGGCTGACCATAAACTGGCACCACATTCTAGCACTTCAACCTAATATTGACTTTAATAAAGAAGTTTTCATAAAAAAAAAAAACAAAAATGGGCAGTATGTTTATATTGGGGCTAACCCAAAAAGTGCTTGGACCACGCCGATTAGTCTATGTAGGTTAAGCGGCTGTCTATAAAGAGCACTATACCGCATTTCAAGCTAACACAAGGGGTACTATTTATAATTCGGGAATATCAAATAATAACAAGCATTTTTAAATGAAAATGGCTTTATTGTTTTTCAAAATATTCCCCTTGATGATCAATACACTTTTGCATACGTTCCAACCATTTGTCATAGCAGTTTTTCAATTCCTCTTGAGACACCTCTAAAACATAGTTTTTCGAACGCTTCAACTGCTTCTTCGGCGCTCGTAAATCGTTGACCACGCAGTTTAACTTTGATACACGGGAACAAGAAGAAGTCATGGGCTGCCAAATCATAATTGTATGGAGGATGAGTCATTAATTCGATATTTTGACTGCTCAAAAATGCACTTGTTTGACGAGATGTGTGCGAGCTCGCATTGTCTTGATGGAGAATGATTCGTCTTTGGCGATTGATTTTACGAATTTCTCAGAAGACTTCCGGCAAACAAATGGTCGTATAACATTCAGAATTAACCATCCTACGTTGCTCAAGCGGAACAGTGGCCACATGACCCATTCGGCCGAAGAAACAGGCAATCATTTGCTTCGCTGTGCTTCTTCCACGAACAACTTTTGTTGGATTTGTCTCGTCTTGGAATACCCACACGGTCGATTGGTGTTTTGTTTCCGGCTCATACGCATATATCCATGATTCGTCATCTGTCACGATTTTATACACGTCTTTTGAAGCACCACGGTTGAACTGTTTAATAATTTCCTTACACCAATCGACGCGAGCCTTCTTTTGAGCGTTTGATAAATTATGGGGTATCCAACGAGACCAAATTTTTTTTTACAGCTAAGTGTTCATGCAAAATCGAATGTATTGACGTGGAATAAATACCAGCGATATACTGTGCTTTTTGATGGTGCTTCATTTGCCATACAAAGAACTGAGTGCATTGACACATTCTTGTTGAGATAATCCACGTCGAAAGTTGTGAAAAATAATGCAACGAAAACCTGCTCTTGAAATTTCCATTTTTTGGCCAAATTGTTTTTCTTAACTCGCTGTCAACAAAACAAATAGCAATTGTACATCAAAACCTTGTGAGTACGTTTATGCCAAAAAAAAATGTCAAACTTTATTATGGTGTGGCCAGATTTTAGCTTTCGACATAAGTGTTACCAGTTCCCGAAATATAAATAGCAGCCCTCGTATTGGCTTTAATAAAGAAGTTTTCATACAAAAAATCAAAAGTGGGCGGTGGGTTTGTATATGGGGCTACCCCAAAAAGTAGGCATGGCGAGTCAATCTTGATACTCTATTAAACTGCAATACAAAGAAGTGTATGTGCCAAATTTCAATTGGATAGCATAATAATTGGTGCACAAAAAATGCGCAACAACATACAGACGGGCAGACAGACAGACAGACGGACAGACAGACAGACAGGCGGACATGGTTAGATCGACTCGTCACGTCGAGCTGATCAAGAATATATATATACTTTATGGGGTCTACGATGCCTTCTTTAATGCGTTACAAACTTTCAGACAAACTACTTAATAATACCACTACAAACTTTGTGTGAATGGTACACAATAATAAATCCTACTTCAATAACCGCGTTCTGCACCGCCACCAAAATTCATGGAGAGCGTCCGAAACATGCTGAGGAATTATACACTTTCATATAGTAAAAAAAAAACCAAAGTTTCACACGTTCAGAATTGTACTTTAACAAACATTGTTGCTATATAGAACCATAAATGATAGATACCAACTATTTAATTAGTGAATCTTAGCAAAAATTCTACCAATATTACTCTAAAATCTATGCAACCAATGATTGTAAAGCACAAAAAAAAACAAAACAAATTACATACTCACAAAAATTACAACAAATGCGAAAATATTGAATATATGAAAATGCTCTAAAGCCGTTGTTAGGAGCTTAATGGTGTTTTGGTACAATTTTACCAACAACAGCAACAACAACAACAACAATTTTATATAAAATTTATACAATACAAGCTACTCTCTGAAACAGAAGTTGTTCTTCAAGAACAAACCATAAACTATATACAAAACATACTTGTACAACATAAATACAAAAGTAACTCATTGTGTCCAAGTTATTGAACAAGAACAAAATATTATAGAGAACAAAATCGTAAACGATGCCGAACAAAGTATTTTGAAAACCAAGTAATTCCAGAAAAAATAAAAAACAAAAACAAAAACCAAAGACAAAAAAAAACAAAAAAGAAGAATTTATTATGTTGCACAAGAAAATATATTATTGAATTCTATGTAATGACTATATATATATAAATACATACTCGTATATATATATATATATATATATATATATATGATATATAATATAGTTAAAAATATTGACAGGGACCATGATGATTTTTTTTTTTATAAGAAGAAAATATAAAAAAACAAAGAGAAATAAAATTATAAGAAATATAAAGGAAACAATACACAATTGAAATACAACGCGAAACCATTTTTATATTGAAGCATTTGTAATTGAAACAAAATATTCTTATATATATACATACATTATATATATATATATATATATATATATATATATATATATATATATATATATATATATATATATATATATATATATATATATATATATATATATATATATATATATATATATATATATATATATATATATATATATATATATATATATGTGTGTATATATATACTTACTTACCAATGCAATGTTCGAAATTTTTTATGTAATATTTTATTTATAGTCAAGCTTATTACTTATTACTTCATTCCACAAAACAGATTGCAACGTCATTACTTTTCAAAATAATTTGTTTATGAATTGATTGTTTAGGATTATATTATAAGATTATAATATACGCGCTCTTGTCAGTTGCTTTAATGCTGAGAGCGTTAAGTACAAACAACATGTTGGACGCAACATAAGATTGGCCCGTATAAGCGTATACGCGCTCTTGTCAGTTGCTTTAATGCTGAGAGCGTTAAGTACAAACAACATGTTGGACGCAACATAAGATTGGCCCGTATAAGCGTATTAGCGCTCTTGTCAGTTGCTTTAATGCTGAGAGCGTTAAGTACAAACAACATGTTGGACGCAACATAAGATTGGCCCGTATAAGCGTATTAGCGCTCTTGTCAGTTGCTTTAATGCTGAGAGCGTTAAGTACAAACAACATGTTGGACGCAACATAAGATTGGCCCGTATAAGCGTATACGCGCTCTTGTCGATTCCTTTAATGCTGAGAGCGTTAAGTACGAACAACATTGTCAACGCGCTCGACAACAGGCTTAAAAAAAAACATTGATTTCTCTTCTTTTAAAATCAAGTAACAGTCTCAATTAAGGCTTGTCAACATATTGGCAAGTCTGTATGTTGCTTATTTCAATGGCGTCAGTCACATTTTGAGTTTTTTGACATGTACCTTGTCTAAGGGTGAACGTCACATGTATCAATCGATTTCTGTTCATTTACATTGATCCGCCATTTATTAAGACAAACGTTTATTTCATTTAGGTTACCTTGAAGTTTTTCGCCATGATGGCATTAACATCGGCAAAGTTTCCGGTATACGTATGCGGAGGCAGCGGTAAATAGGATGTAACTAGTGTATTTCAAATAAATCAGTGAACTCATCTTTAATTTTGACCATAAAGAATCTATTTTTCATGTAGGAGTTCAAGATTTTGAATGCATGATAAGGAAGAAGTATTTTGAGTTTGTACTTAAATCCAGGGTGCCATACTTTATCAAAGGCTTTTGAGACATCTAGGAACGACGCGGTGCAGTATTCTTTGTTTTCGTAAGCAGTTCTTGCAAATTTGTATACGCTGTTAACTTCTTCTATAGTAGAGTAGTACTTTCTGAACCCGAATTGATGAGTTGGGATACGATTGTTCTGTTCGATAATAGGACTAAGTCTGGACAAAAAAAAAACCTTTCGAATATTTTGGACAATATTGAAAGCAGGCTTATTGGCCTATATGAGTGTACGTCTTCTTGTGGTTTTCCCGGTTTTGGTATGGCTATTATCTGTGCAACTTTCCATTCCACGATGCGAAACTGTCGCGAAAAAACACTCAAACTTCGTTCTTCTTTGGCTTGCTCTACGCTCAATCGACGAACGTTTTTGTTCGTTTGTGTTCACTAGCAACGCTTTACTTCGTAAAAACTCGGCAAACGGTCTTCTGAGCATGGATGTGTGTTGCGTGTGTGAATAGGTAAACATTTACAGCGAGTCTGCATGAGTAAAAAGAACACAAATGAGCGCCCTATACTCTTCTCCCTTCCAATTTAATGCTTTGCCTGTGACGAAATATCATATCTAAGGCAACGACATAGGCAAACGCAACAACACAAAAAATAAAGAACTTTTGTTTGCTTTGCTCACTTAGTACTGACTCTCAGTAGCTGAGCAACGAACGGTTCTGTTGGTATCGAGCTACTTTCAGTAAGAGAAGAGACCGATTCGTGTGTTACGCTCAACACGAAACCCAAGAGCGAGAACAGGAACGAAACGAAAAAGAGGGTTGCTTTTCAGACACTGAGCGAGCTGGGCGTCTCAATTTTTCGGTCTTTTGAGTGAGCAGACCGCGCAGAAAAATTTGGTTGAGCATATTTTGCAAGCTCTGCTTCGTTCAATTTTTCGCCTAATTTTGCAAATCATTTAATTGTTGTGTCTGTTTTACTGTATATTGTAGAGTCTACAAAGATCCTTTTGCATATTTTATGCATTCTTTCAATTCGAAATAAACATGTGTTGGCAGAGTAAAATGTTTCGTAAATTTTTTTTTTTTTTTTTTTGGTATTTTTTGGTTTTTTTGGTATTTTTTTTTTTGTATTTTTTTTGTATTTTTTTTGGTATTTTTTAGAACATTGAATTATTTTGTTAAATTTAGTTCGAATATTTCAAATGGAAGTCAATTAAAAACAAAAATGGTAATTAAATTATATTAATTTTAAATAGTTTATAACAGATTTCAACTTGAGTTCAATTAAATAACTAAAGTTTTGTACTATAAAATTTCTTCAATATTGTAAACACCGGTATGTTCTAAGTGTCCCAAATATGTATGTATGTATAAGAACAATGATATAAGACATTTTTCAAATAACAAATACAACCAAGAAGCATGACAAGCAACAATTAATGTTGATATATGAAAAACAAACAAACAAAAAAACAAAAAATTAACAAACAATTTCAATAAATTATTTCACAAAAAAACAAAAATCTATACTTAACAAAGAAATGCGATACCCTTCGCCAGAAATTATAGCGCATATTTTAAAACCAAACAAAAATGTATGCGAGAGTCTAAGATTTTACTTTAGAGTGTGCCAAAAAAAGAAATATTAAAAATACAAAAAATACAAAAATACAAAAAATAAAAATATTAAACAAATAAAAATACACTACATCATATCAACTTTTATTCACAATAAGGTATGATGCATCAAGACAAACCGCAAAATCGAGATTATGAATAATGAATGAAAAAATAATTCAAAGAAAAGATACTTAAAAAAAAAAAAACACTTAAAAAAAAACACTAACTAAAATAAGAAATATTTCAATAAATGATTAAAAAAAAAATAAAAACAAATTAAAATAAATGTGAATTTTCTTTAAAGCTAAAAGATGTTTTGAAGTTAGATTTCCACGCCCACTATTTTGGGTAGCTCCCATACAAACCTACTGCCCATTTTTGACTTTTTGTAAGAAAACTTCTTTATTAAAGTCAATATTAGGTTGAAATGTGATATCCTTTTAAGAGACAGCCGCTAAACATACATAGACAATTGGGCGTGGCCCGCCCACTTTTTGAGGTAGCCCCCATACAAACCCACAGTTCACTTTTATGCATTTGTATGGAAAACGTCAATATCAACTTGAAATTCGATATGGCGGCATCTTATACATCTACTACATCGCTTCATACACATCTACTAGTGAGCGTGTACCAGCCCCCCCCCCCCCCTATTTAAACCCCCACTTTTATGTATTACAATACTATTTAAAGTTCAAAGTTAACGTTTTTTCTTGTTTTTGTATTTATTTAATAACTACATATTACAATATAAAAATATAACTAAACTAACTTAAAGCTAGAAGCATCAAATTGCGTACACTCAGACCCGTTGGAGGAATTTTTGTGTTTGGCACGCCAAGTTGACCGACTGTGCCCCTACTCACAGCCTGGATGGTGGTCCAAGCGGGCGCAATTACAAGAAAATAAAGAAAATAGAGATTGCTGATGGCCGTATGACACACGAATATAATCAGCAAATTGTTTTCCCCTTCATTGCTGTTAGAGCAGATCAGAACATAGACAGAGCCAAAATTCTACAGTTGCGAGAGGTTGAAATATAGTTTCATTAAAAAGTGAAACGAAAACTAAACAGGAAAATAAACAGCAAAAATACCAAAATGACATAGTAACAAAAATTCGGCAGAAATAGTATATTTTTCTATAATTTTATGGTGTTTTGGATTATTTCTTCATTCGGTCACTCTTTCGCACAAAATATTAATTAGTGCACAATAAAACTAGAAAAAAGGACAACAATATATAATAATAATGCACAGACAATTACTTTGGCATGTCATGCGCAAATGGTGAATATACTCAATGCATGCATTTTTCAAATGCTTTTCTCCAATGATTCTTTATATTTTAAAGAAAATATAAACAAAAGTCAAGTGTGACCTATACGAGTCGATGTGAAAAATGTTGCTCTATGTACATAGCTATCCTTTTCGCATGTCTCTGTCGTGTTTGAAATACCAGAGCATTGAAGGGGAAAACAATTTGCTGATTATTATTCGTACGTCATAAGGCTATAAATAAAATTTACAATTTTTTTGAATAGTGATTTGTTAGTACAGAGTTTTTTACATAGTGTAAGAAAGAGTTATAAGAGAAATAAGACGAAAACTTATTGTAGCTAGAACAAAGAGCTCGGAGTGAATTATTGAGCGCGTAATTTGTCGTACAAAAAGCCAATTTTATTGGCACGAATTGGCGAGTTGGCCGAATGGTGACATTTAGTAATATGGACTGAAGTAAGTAGGGAGAATCAATCTACCCAATAAGAATTTTATAAAGAAAAGTGAGAAAAGAGAACATAGAACGGCGTGACAAGAGGGTTGGGAGATCAATTAATTTTAAGCTGTCATGATAGGGTGGAAGATTTATATCGGAATGCCAATTGAGACTCCTAAGAGCAAAGAGAAGAAACTGTTTTTGAACTGACTCAATACGATTATCTTGAATAGCATAGTATGGGTTCCAAAAACAGTAGTCAAATTCTAAAATCGGACAAACAAGTGAATTATAGAGAAGTTTAGTTGTATAAGGGTTGCTACTCTTTTTATGTTAAGGGATAATGAAAGATATAGTAAAACAAATGGAGCTAGAACATTGTTTTAGTATGCAACTGGGAATATTATCCGGGCCAGGTAGGAAAGAGAATTTAATTGATAAAAGACATTTTGATATACTTTGCATGGAGATAGCGGGAGGTATAAAGTATAAAGTCACATGATGTTATGCTGTAAGGATATGAGAGACTAGGATTACCAGAGCTGCAAGAATATTTACTAAAATCAGTATTAGAGCCACTACGTTTATATTTTTTTAAATAAACGCGACTTATTATTTTTTAATCGGTAAAGGCTACGTGAAAACCAAGGCTGTCTTTTTCCTGAGATTGGGAGAGTAGTGAATGGAATGCATCTGTCGAAAAAACTGAGAATGGTGGTACAAAAAATATGCGTTGCCAATTCAATATCCGAACAGCGCTCGAGAGCAGAGCAATCTGTATTGAAAAGTAAGTGTTTTAACTTGACATAGTCAGTTTTTCTAAAACATCTGACACGTCGAAGAGATTTATTTATGTCATGTGTACGACAAATACAGTCAAGCTAAAGAAAAGAGACTTCCAAAGTTGGATGGTGTTTATCTTCAGGCATTGTAATCGGAGGAATCCTATTAATAAGTACATCAAAACCTGCAACACGAAAAACAAGATCAAGAAGTCTTCCAGAGCTGTTGCGAACATTATTGCACTGTTGCATGGACAATTCAAAAAGAGTATCAAGAAACTCATTCTTTACCGCTGGAATCAGCATAGAGGCATCAATCAAATTTTAAATTCATCTTATACTATGTAGATTAAAGTCAACTAAAACAATAAGATGATCTTTTTCATGTAAAAGAGTAGCGATGTATGAGTTCGCAGCGGCATGCTGACAGTATATTCTCATTTCCGAAGAAGGAGGAAGTAATGTATATGTTGAAACTACGGAGAAGAAGAAAACGAGGTTTTAACACATATAAATTCAATGTCTTGGTAGATAATACCAATTTCCTCAGACAACAGACACGATTTGACTGATACAAGAACACCAGCGTCAAAGCGATTGGCACGAACTTTTCTAAATGTGAAACAAAATTATCATTAAATAACTCAGTATTGAGTATATGCGAGTTTCAGTAAAGACAATTATGTCAGCAGTAAAAGAGAAACTATTAAGATAAACATTACTAAGCTTAGTTCTTAACCCTCTCACATTTTGATAATGAATTAGGAAATAACTTGAACTTAGTTTTTTGTTACAGGGGTTGAAACAGAGGGCAACTCAACAGTATTCTGTACAGGGGTAACGTTACTTTTATAGACGTACTCATGCACAACAATACCAACAGTCCAAAAATTGGGAGATAGAATGGTGTCGAATATAGACACAGGAACAATTATCTTAAAAGAGGATATAGAACGCGAGTAGAAGAAGTTACATTTAGAAACCAATATGTTATTGAAGTATTTGAGAGTAGAATTTATGTATGATTTTATACTATCTTCAGACGTTTCAGACGAAAGACGCGAGATAAAAACAGATTTGCGCGGGGCAATAACGGTCAGAACATTTGCTTTTTTTAGAAGTTTGATTTCGTGTAGAAGATGGGCCAGCAGAAACGCTAGTCATAGCTTCGACAACAGAATCAGTTGCCAACGAATTATTATGAGGCACAACATTGCAGTCTACAGCAACTAATAGAGGGTTGGAGGAAGCACTAGTTGACGTTTCGAAGTTGAGATCAGGCATTGTTTTATTGGTATACATTTCCATTGGCCAGAAGGTGCTAAGGAGGGAGCGACAGAAATCGTAGAATCTTCTGGTTTTTCATCGAAAGGTGATAAAAATACGGCCGCTATAATTGGCAAATTCGTAGTTATAGGTTCATGCAGTGAAATAACTACGACCGAAGGCTTTGAGTTCGGAGAATTTCTTTTTCTACGTTTAGGAGAAGCATTTAGACACTTAAAATCATTGAACGATTTTTCATGTTGCTGAAATTGGTCGTTTATGATTTTTAAACAACGATTAAAATCAGGGAAACCAGACCTAGTCTGATTCATAAATTTGATAGTCTCAATCTCCGTCGTTCTACAGTGGGAATAAGTCCAACGTAGACCTTTCCCTTCATTGATGGCGTCAAGAACACGACCGTTGAAATCAGCACAATACAAGTGCGTAACATTATCACATAACCAACCAGCAAGGTATTGGTCAGTACAAGCCTTGTTTTTAAGTTGGCAGCGAGGATCAGAACAAGCCATTGTAAATTTAGTATAAAACAGAACCAAAATGAATAAATTATTAGTGCCAAAAAGAATGCTGTATAAAATAAAATGAATAAAAATTAAAATTGAAATTAAAATTAAAATTAAAATGAGATATTTAGTTCAATTACTTCATTAGGCTCTTAATTTAGTATTATAATTAATTTAGGCTTAAAGTTAGCTTGGTTCACATCACTCTGACATATGTATTGCACAAATCTTAATACATACCAAAAGTGCTTTACTATTCTAGTGCTGTAATAAAAATAGACGAACAATATTAATAATAAACCTAGTATTCTCATCACTACTGGTTATGACCATCCAATACGACGGTCGAAGACTGATTGCCAATATTACTGCCGGCGCTGCTGCCCTGATATATGATTTAGACTATAACTACAGACATTTGGTTGTAAAAGTAGGGCTTACCTGAAAATATGAATCCCCACTAGCCAGGAATCGCAGGGTCACTGCTAATCTCTCTGTAACACTTCTAGCTTTTCGCAGGTGAGTGTCTATTTTCTCGATCAGTTCGAGCAATTAATTGAATTCAGCTGCATCCATTCGCAAGAAGTTATTGTATAGTTCGATGTCACATCTAACCTGTGAAAAAAAAAAACTATCACTTCTATTCACAAACTGCTCGCGGAGCCCCATACGGCGGTATTGCTTATGTTTACACACGTTTTCTTTTTCTTGCTTGCTTTACTTTCGCATCCATATCCATTAGCAACAACCAAGCCAAAATCATCATATGAATCTATTTCGACAGCACAGAATCAACTAACGCGTCAATAAAATCAACCCATTTGATTTCAATGTCAATGTCAATGTGAACAGCACAAAATCTCATTGACAAAAATATTGTCAATGAGAAATGTCAATACATTGACAGCATGTTTTTCTAAATATTATTGCACGAAAATGGATGCAGTGTGAACGGTTGCCAATATTATTGTTCATTGATGCCATTGTTCATTGCCCTTTTTGTCAAAAGTATAAATCCTGCTTAAGAAAGTTAATACCAGACACTACAATAATTTCATCGGTATTGTTATTCTTCTAAATCCCCACGAGCGTTTTACTTCAATAGTGCTAATGATCTATTTTGACGAGTTTTGAATGTATAATGAAGTGGCTACATTAAATGAAATATATCTCCAAAATGATGAAATAAATAAACACATTGACAAAATAAACACAATTTAAGAATTCATTGAATCAACCGTACTCAAGTTTTCACACAAAGAGTTTTCGAGTTTTCGTCGACCTCAAAGAAGGGATATAAGATTCATCAGAGTATGCCAAGCATTAATAGAATATATAGAGATAGACTTAGCATACACTGGAAAAAACTTCGTCACGAGAATAATTCATTTAGCTAGAAACTGCGCAACAAACAACACACAACATCGCAATCAAATCGAGATACACAATTAACAAGTATATATTTTATAGAGACAAGTTTAACGATAAAGGATATAAATATAGATATGCCTGCAAGGAAGAAGAGCAAAATGCCGCGCAATAATCAGTCCATGGCTAAGGCCGATTCTATCGGATCGTTGGATGCGTACCCTGAGGAAGCGGTTGGTGATTATATCGAGGCCAAACAGCAGGAAAAAAATTATGTGTAAGTATGGCGGAATAATCGTTGTGTCTGCGAATGATTCAACGATTAGCGTATTTTGCATTCTATGTCCTTTTCAGGAAACCGCCGAATTTTGATTCACCCGGCGATTCTATTGAGCTGCTCTATGTGGCAAATAAGTTGGAAAACGACGAAATGCTCAAAATGCAGCACGCAGTTATGAAACAGCGTAAGCAAAATGAGGAAACGCTGAACAAAAGCCGCACGAAGGACATGTATAAGACGCAGGAGGCACTGCGAAGTTAATAACTTTATCAAGGATTGCGATGATAAAAAGCGCGTTGCTGCGCGAACCTCCGCTGAACTGTTGGAAGAGGGCACAAATCTGGAAAAGGACATTGCCGAGGCCCGTGACTCCATAAGCAAGTTGCAAGAGTTTCGGAAGGATTTGAAGAACACTGCAAAGCAATACGAGCCTTATCTGAATGTATTGAAAGATGTTGTAATGAAGTCACCATGTCCGTGGATGATTGCACTGGACGCTGCGATGCTTTAAGTAAGTTTGGTCTCCTTTTAGAGGAATACTAACATATTTCTCTCTCTCTCTTTCTCTCTATGTCTGTCTATCTATCTGTTGCTCTTTCGTTCTGCCACAAGTGCTCGCACAAGCAGAGATTGAAGAACTCAATTCAATTAATTTGAAGCAAATCGAGCTGATGCGTAAGCGTATGGTCAAAATAGCAGAAGATGCTGCACTCGCTGTGCTCGATATGCATAATCAGCTTGCTAGCACACATCGGAGCTATGTAAATGCTCGTTCCACTTGTCAAGCTTGGGAACAAAAACTCGCCAAAGCCAAGACAGAAACGATTAAAGTTGAAGTGGAAAAAACGGACCCGGTTCGTATGATGGGGTCGATATATCAAATGCTTCGCCGCCATGCTGGCGCGAGTCCGACTCTTGATCGGTTACCTCCGCTTGAGGTGATGGCTGATTATATATGCAAAGATGTTGAAATACTGAAACAGACAATTGAAACAGTCGAAAAGTCAACGAGCAAGTAGACAAAAGTAGACGAGCAAAAAATCATGGTTTGTTTTTTGGGTTTTCTGTTTCGAATAACAAAAACATACAAAAATACGTTATTTTATTTAAACTAATAAGTTTATTTTGTATTAGAGACACTGATTAAAATAAAAATAAAAATAAAAATATATTTTCTTAAACGTGTTGTAAGTTTTACTATAAACTAGCGTACCCGGCGTGCGTTGCTACGTTCTCTCTAGCTTTCGTATTATGGCACCACCAATATTTCCAGTATATCTTATATTTCATCCTTTAAATAGGCACCAAATCTGATCTATCTTTGCACCGTCTTACTTAAGTGGCTCTACAATCGTCTATCGGTCAAGGCCGCTCTATTCGGTGTAGTTTAGTGCGCGCCGGCGCTATTCGCAGGTAAACTGAAGCTTCTTCAGGTCATCATACACCTGATCCTGCCATCTTAAGCTCGGATGTCCTCTCTGACGCCGTCCACCAATCAAGTTCAGGTTTCCGTCGTAAACTATTAGTGCTGAAGCTTCGGGGTTCATCCAGATGAGGTGACCAGCTCAGTGCAGTCGCTGGAATTTAATGGGCTGGGCTATGTCAACCTCATCATACAGCGCACACAGCGCAGCGCTGGTCAGTCCTAAACTTAATGCCAACTCTGTGAGGACCAAAATCATAAGAACAATCTTTCTCTCGAACACTCCGAAAGACGCTGTATCCGTTGAAGTCTGGGTCTTAGTTTCTGCATCATACGGCCGGACCGGAATTATCAGCGTCTTATAGATTTTTATCATCGTACTTCGACAGAGGGAGGGCTCTACTTCTAAATTGGTTGCTGAGCTCAAAGGAGCAGCGGTTAGCAAGCATGATTCTTCGTCTGATCTCCAGGCTAATCACAGACCGTCCTCTTTACACAGAGTGTCTGTCTGTCCGTCTGTCGACTCAATTTCCAATACTTTATTAGCTCTGACACGAAAACCGATTGCCATTAAAATTCATAAGAAAAAAATAAATGGAACTTCTATTGAATTTTTGTATATGATTTAGAATCTGAGACCGAGTCTCAACCTACTGACTTGATCCTTATAATAAGCTAATAACTCTACCGTTTAATAGAAATTATTGGAAATACAAGGATCTATTGAAGTAAAAGAAATAATAATATCGTTGGCATCCAGGAAGAAATGGATCCGCTAGGAACTACAACTCAAATTCTGCCCTGGTTCACGGAATTGTTGTAATGCCATTGTCCTACTCTCCCCTACACAATGTGAAACTTCGCGTGAATAGTATTAAATAGTATTTCAGTTCCACCGAAATTAAAGTTTCTTTTCTTGTTTTAATTTCTAATTGGAATCAAAAATTGAAATATTAAGCATAAAAATAGAAATTTATTTCTTTACAACAATCACTTTTATATTAGCGAAATTAACGATAGACCTTGCGATGTTTTATGTATGTCATTAGCGCCGGAGATATACTGGAAACATAAATGTTTCCAGGCTGACTTCGAGAAATCCGTCAACCCTAACCACTATTTTTATATGCTTCAACTAAAATCCAATGCTGATACCATCGCCAATTCTTTTTCCACCAACAGTTTTATGTGTAATGTTTTGACCAGAGGCACAAATGTATATCACTAATATGTTCCGCTAACTTCATTATCTTCAATATCTGCGTTCAAACGTTAAAAGTGGGAAGGTTATGTGCTCTACTAGTCATTAATGCCTTTTCCAAATTTTATAACTATTCTTTAGACTTACCTTGATCTTCGCTTTTTGAGCTTCACAGGCCTTACAGTATGACATCTTTGACTTCATGCTACTATTATGTCGAGTACTTCAGTTAAACCAGTTCCTGGAATGTTTATCCATACATTTGTAATCCTCTATTGATTTGTAGTGCTATTCCTGTTCGATGGGGTTTAGCGTTGGAGGATGATTCTGTATTCCAAGCAGCTTCCTCTAATGACTGTATTCATATTTGTGTGTGTTTGAAAATTTATTTACCGAATTCGTATAAAATTTTTTACTGTTTCACGTTTCCATATTTTTGAAGTAATTTTGATAATTTTGTTCTGAAAAAATAGAAAAAAGAGTAGACTTTAGCGTCGGCCAACCTCGAAATCTTTTTGTGAAGATGACCAAGAAAAATATTAACTGCGGTGGATGTAAAGAAAAATAATGTGGTGAAATCTAACAACCTAAACATGGGATGTAAGTTTAATGTAGGCTATACCTAAGAGTGGGCGTGACACGCCCCTGGCTAATTATGCGAGGCGTTCGTAGTTGCGAAGCCAACTTGTCAAATGTCAAGTTTGCTTTGACTGAAATGGAAAAGGCTTTTATGAAAAATCCAAGAAGTAAGTGGTGGGTTTGTATAGGAGCTACCCCTAAAGATGGGAAGAGTTCGTCCATAAGAAGCCACAATATTCAATTTAAAGTTGATATTGACTGTAATAAGAGAGTCAAGTTTCTGAAGGCATGTTCTCAAATATGTTTCATCATCTAGGGAACAACTTTTTCATTGTAGGTTATTTTAATGCCAAACATCAATGGTGGGGAGCTAGAACTACCAACCCAAAGGATAAATCACTACTAAAATTCAACAACGCAAGAAATTACTCTGTTCTGGCCCACAGATCCAACAAGATATCCCGATTTATTGGACATAGGAGTTCATTGTAGTATTGACTTAAGAAGGTTGCAAATAAGAGATTTTGCAGATCTGTACCTTGAGCAACAATTTACACACTTTACATTGTTTAGTCCTGCTGAGGAAGAAGAAGCAGAAGAAGTAGACCTTACTCTTGATACACCCTAACAACTTAGCCAGTCTATGTAACCAGTAACATTTTTGGGCGGTTCAAGCTTAAAATAAATCAATTGACGCAAAAATAAAAAGATCGAAAGGATATGACGGAATAGATGCTACAAATATAAAAGCGCTTCCAATAAAATTCCATCTTCTGCTTGTTCTCATCTTCAACATTTGCTTTAGGCTTAGCTATTTCCCCAGCCAATGACAATGTGCGGAGTTAATACTAATCATAAAGCCTGGCAAACATAAAAATGAGGTATCATCATCGTATCGACCAATTAGTCTGCTGGGAATATTTTCGAAAATATTTGAAAGAATATTTGCTAGAAGAATGCTTCCAACACTACGCAGAAGTATTTCTTGATGTACCGGAAGCGTTCGATCGTGTTTGGCACAAGGAACTTCTCTTTAAGATGAAGCAGACAATACCATACCCTCAATTCCATTTCCTTCGATCCTATTTGACGAACATATATTTTTAGATAAGTTGCGAAGATATACACTCTTCCATAAAAGCTATACACTCTGGAGTTCCTCAAGGCATCCAAACGATTTGGCTTCTGACCTTCTTAACTTGAATATTCCGCGCAGACTTAACAGAATTGACCAAACGGATGTAACTGGATCTATTCGTTTCATATGATATGCATATATTCGTTTCGGAAAAGCAAGATGCCCAATTTATTTAAAAATGGTGAATAACTTTTATACTGAAATGAAATGGTTTTTAATGCGCCTTTCATCTACTTTTCTCATCTCTGCCAGATCTAATACAGAAAAAAAGTACAGTTGAGTTTCAGCTATAAGATGCCAACAGTGGGAGATGTCTTGAGCTCCAGATAAATGTGTTAATAGACTTTGTGACAGTTTTAGCATACTTCGCACTCGCTACCAATAAAAATGCAAGCTTAAGCGTAGCAAAAGTATGACAAGGCGATACTGCAACCATCACAGCGTCTACAGCAATAGTTCGATCGTAATGGCAATTATCTGGAGAAATGCTAGAATGCTCAAGGTTTCTTTTGATGTAGCGCACTCATTAAGACTAAACGATTTTTAACTATTTCCAAACTAATACATTTCAATGCATTCTGCTCCCTTTTATAAATAGATTCACTTACTTTATACTTTGAAATGATGGAGATTGTAGTTCACAAGTTTGTTGGTGTTGTATCGGTACCACTTCCCAGCTTTAGCTCGAATATTGGCGTACTTTCGAACGACATTGCATAGGGTGCAGCGGTCAGTGTCGTTGACGATGATGGCGATGGCGATGGCGATGGCAATGGCGATGTTTTCCCAACTTGCAAAAGTAAGTCTTCGATTAAATCGCTCTTCAATTTGACAATATTTTCTAAACGTGCAATCATGTTGTGACCTTCTTCGATAATGGTATCCTTTGCACGATTCTCGCACATAATCTTCTCGTACAGTGAATATAGTATCATTTTCTGTGGCACTTGGAGAATGGCATCTCCAATTTGTCTATTAACCACAACCGTTTTGATTTCATTGTCTTCAGACCAAAACTGTTCCCGATGCTCTTCTCTATGGTGTGACTTCTGCTCAACCTTGACCAGTTCGTTAACCAATATTTCAAAAACGCCGTGCTTGCCACTTGCTAGCTTCTCCAAAAGTTCGCGACCTAGTGTGAAGCCCAATTTCGACAGAACTTTGTTATTGAATGTTTCCCAATTTGTAAATTTCAACTTGAAACTATGCTTGCGCGGATAGTTGTATAAATCTATAAATTTTGGATAATACCGCCTAAGAATCTCTGCGAGTGGCAGAACGTCCGAAAATTCTCTACGTTTCTTCATAAGATCTATATTATGCTGTGCCAACCAGTTTTTGGCTGCCTCTAGTTCCACTTCATTGAGAACTCTTATATTTACCAACATACTGTTCTATGTTCTACTTAAAATATTAAAGCGATATTATTTCACGATTGTTGAAACTTTGTTCCGTTTATAACTTATATAAAATATAGAAATGTATACACAGACAGATGTGAGCAAAGCTGCTTGAAGTTTGAGCACAATGTAGTCAGATTTTCAACAATTTGATTTGAATTCAGTTTAAAATTTCGAAATCTGTCTCGCCGAACTCGAGGCTCATCATCTGGTTCGGGTTTTCACTTTCGGCAAAATTTTGCAATACTGTATTTGTTAAAATCGTAATCTTTCAACGGTTGGCATGATTTTTACTATTTGAATTCCGAATTTAATATGTTCCATGCTAAAGGCTGGTACTGAGAACAAAACAGAGAGCGTCGCGAAGGGACAAATTTCATATAAAAAAACACTGTAAAACAACAATCGAAAATTTTCGTCAGTGAGTACACAGATGACAAAACAAGAGTAACCGAAATTCACACATTAGCGTTACCACCTCGAAGGACTGTGGATTGCAGTGAACAGCTGTTTTGTTTTATAAGTGGTCGCAAAATAGTTGACATTTCTTTATTTCGTGAGTAGCGGTCGACAAGGAAGAAAAAATCGGTCTGATTACAGCCATTGAACAGAGACCAGTGCTATGACACCTGACCTGACACATAAAGAACATTTCGATGCAATATCTGTCAGGTGTGTTTGGGAAGGTGTAGGCGCCGAGCTAAAAAAGAAAGGAAATGCTCAAATTGATTGGGAGTTTGCTGCTCACATGGAATTTTTACCAGATTTGTCGATGCACAGAAGGTAGTCTGTAGTTAATATTTTGTGTTTTCTTATTTCCATACGTTCTTTAGCCTATATTCATAAAAGAACATATAGCTTTATTTGACCCCAACGAGGCATCCAGCTCGAGCATGGCAACGTGTTTAGGTGGTGAAGGAGAGTGTGGTTCACATACACTTCTATTTGATGAGGAGGAAGTAGCGAAACAGGACTCCCTTAACGCTGCAATGTTAAGCGCAGATCGGGATGATAGCACATTTACCATGGTACGTACCGGACCCCTGCAGAGTTTACAAATTCTTTTAAATCATTTCGAATATATTTGGAGTCATGGACAGCAGAAGTTTTGGACAGCAGAAAATGCTTTATTTTCGTGCATTTACAAATTGGTGGAACTACACTCTAACGGACATTTTTGTCGTTGAACTCGTTTGTCAAATTTCGATACCCATACGGCTACACGATGCGCTTGTACAATGGGAATGCATCATCTCCAACCATGAAGTACGGAGTTTGTATTCCGTTGATCATGTTGTCGTCCGGAAACTCAAAGATGTTTGATAAAATTGCCTTTCCAAACTAAGAGCGGGAGAAGACATTCACGTCTCCCTCACTTCCATAAGCATCAGCATTGATTTTCGTTTATTTGCTTCAAAAGTCTCCATTTCACTTTCTGCTCTTTTAAATTTTATGAACAAAAGGCAGCCGACCATTTTCATTTACTTAAAAAACAAAAACAAAAAATACCCTCTGTGTGGCATTTTCACCTTAAAAAATGTCACAGTTAAGCATTTTACACTGATTAGGGCACACTATTCTCTTTTACGTTCCAAACCACAGTAATAAATAACATTTCCGCCAACAAAAAATTTTGTCGCTCTCAATACTTAGCTTAAATGAGTTCAAATCGCCAAATTTTGCCGATTTAAAAACAGACCAGTTAAATATATAAAACTAGCTGGTACCCGGCGCGTCTCTGTCTCTCCACCAGGCTCTCCTTCTCTCTGCCACTCCTTCCCCTGTCACTCATTCCCCCTGACCATCCTTCCTCATGCCCCCTTATCCTACCACCCATTCCTACCATACCTACCCATCTTCCAATGCCTCCTTTCACCACTTCGATTACCACCTTTTACCCTGCACCCATTTCCCTACCCATACATCCTCTTCTAATCCGTTCTTTGAATTTCTGAAATGCTATCGTAACGATCCAAAAAAAACCAAAGATTTCTACCAGGCAAGCTGCACGCATATGGAATCGTATGACTTTGGAAGAGAATACAGACGACAAAGTCAGGACCAAGAGGGAACGGATGACTTTGGAAGAGAGACGTCCGTATGGTGAAGACGCACTGAATACAGACGACAAATTCAATGGAATTTTGTAAGCGATTAACCGCAAATGAACACGAGACACGTCGAACGGTTACCGTTTTATTGATTCTACGGGATGGCTTGAGAGACATAGACCATTAGATGAAACCAAACTGAAACCAACCTTCTATCATATGAATAACCAAGCCAACAGGCATCACAATGGGCCAACTGGCTTCTGGGTGAACTCGACATGGGTTGGGTGTCCTGATTGAACTAACTTAAACTAAGACATGGTTTGAGGGAAGACGACGCCCTTCCCTCCCAATGTAAGCCACAGTACATGTATAGATTAATATAAAGGGTGATCCATTTAGACGTAGAATGATTTATGGAAAATTATTTCCCATATATGTTTTGGTTATATTTCGATGACTTCTTTGCGAATGATGCGAATACCCGATCTAATGTTCCTTTCAAGGCTGGAATCCTTTATGGTTCAACATCGTAGACTTTATGCTTCGTGTAACTCCAAAGTCCCAAGTAGACGTGTTGTGATCGGCGGAAGGTACGTAACGAGCATGTTCGATGTTGGCGAACGGTACGAGGTCCCAACATCGACCCGGACCACAACCTTGTGGCAGCCAAGGTACGCCTTAAGCTCAGCAAGGTGCATGCCTTGCGTTCTGACACTTAACGAAAGCTAGACGTCGAAAAGTTACAATCAGAACGGACCGCCAAAGCCTTTTCAGCCAGACTCTCTCAACTATTCCGGGAGTTCTCTCCGGCTTCTGAAGATATAGGAGAGCAGCGGAGATATATGTATTTCCCACTCCATGGATACGGCTGCCAAGTAGGTCATTGGGTACACCAGACCTGTGACGAACTTTTGGTATGACAAGGAGTATCGCCAAGCTACGCCACTTACAAAAAAACTCTGCAGTCGGAAGCAACGTAAGCTGTTAGAGAGCAATATTGTGAGTCTTCTCTCGAAGTACGAAGATACAAATCTAATAACCCCGGTACTGCTGTATGGCGCATGGACCCTGACATCAATGGATTTAGCGTCTTTCCGAGTGTTCGAGAGAAAGATTCTTCGTACGATTTTTGGTTCCCTTAGAGTTGGCGTCGCGCTTAGGACTCGTATGAACCACGAACCGTATGATCTGTATGATGAGGTTGACATAGCCCAGCGCATTAAATTCCAGCGACTGCACTGAGCTGGTCACCTCATCCGGATAAACCCCGAAGCTCCAGCACTAAAGGTTTACGACGGAAACCTGAACTTGATTGGTGGACGGCGTCAGAGAGGACATCCGAGCTTAAGATGGCAGGATCAGGTATATGATGACCTGAAGAAGCTTCAGTTTACCTGCGAATAGCGCCGGCGCGCACTAAACTACACCGAATAGAGCGGCCTTGACCGATAGACGATTGTAGAGCCACTTAAGTAAGGCGGTGCAAAGATAGATCAGATTTGGTGCCTATTTAAAGGATGAAATATAAGATATACTGGAAATATTGGTGGTGCCATAATACGAAAGCTAGAGAGAACGTAGCAACGCACGCCGGGTACGCTAGTTTATAGTAAAACTTACAACACGTTTAAGAAAATATATTTTTATTTTTATTTTTATTTTAATCAGTGTCTCTAATACAAAATAAACTTATTAGTTTAAATAAAATAACGTATTTTTGTATGTTTTTGTTATTCGAAACAGAAAACCCAAAAAACAAACCATGATTTTTTGCTCGTCTACTTTTGTCTACTTGCTCGTTGACTTTTCGACTGTTTCAATTGTCTGTTTCAGTATTTCAACATCTTTGCATATATAATCAGCCATCACCTCAAGCGGAGGTAACCGATCAAGAGTCGGACTCGCGCCAGCATGGCGGCGAAGCATTTGATATATCGACCCCATCATACGAACCGGGTCCGTTTTTTCCACTTCAACTTTAATCGTTTCTGTCTTGGCTTTGGCGAGTTTTTGTTCCCAAGCTTGACAAGTGGAACGAGCATTTACATAGCTCCGATGTGTGCTAGCAAGCTGATTATGCATATCGAGCACAGCGAGTGCAGCATCTTCTGCTATTTTGACCATACGCTTACGCATCAGCTCGATTTGCTTCAAATTAATTGAATTGAGTTCTTCAATCTCTGCTTGTGCGAGCACTTGTGGCAGAAAAAATGGCATACAGATAGATAGATAGAGAGACATAGAGAGAGAGAGAGAGAGATAGAGAGAGAGAAATATGTTAGTATTCCTCTAAAAGGAGACCAAACTTACTTAAAGCATCGCAGCGTCCAGTGCAATCATCCACGGATTCATACAATGGTGACTTCATTACAACATCTTTCAATACATTCAGATAAGGCTCGTATTGCTTTGCAGTGTTCTTCAAATCCTTCCGAAACTCTTGCAACTTGCTTATGGAGTCACGAGCCTCGGCAATGTTCTTTTCCAGATTTATGCCCTCTTCCAACAGTTCAGCGGAGGTTCGCGCAGCAACGCGCTTTTTATCGTCGCAATCCTTGATAAAGTTATTAACTTCGATAAATCTGCAACGCAGTGCCTCCTGCGTCTTATGCATGTCCTTCGTGCGGCTTTTGTTAAGCATTTCCTCATTTTGCTTACGCTGTTTCATAACTGCGTGCTGCATTTTGATCATCTCGTCGTTTTCCAACTTATTTGCCACATAGAGCAGCTCAATAGAATCGCCGGGTGAATCAAAATTCGGCGGTTTCCTGAAAAGGACATAGAATGCAAAATACGCTAATCGTTGAATCATTCGCAGACACAACGATTATTCCGCCATACTTACACATAATTTTTTTCCTGCTGTTTGGCCTCGATATAATCACCAACCGCTTCCTCAGGGTACGCATCCAACGATCCAATAGAATCGGCCTTAGCCATGGACTGATTAGTGCGTGGCATTTTGCTCTTCTTCCTTGCAGGCATATCTATATCCTTTATCCTTAAACTTGTCTCTTATAAAATATATACTTATTAATTGTGTATCCCGATTTGATTGCGATGTTGTGTGTTGCCTCTAGTGTAGTTTCTAGCTATATGAATTATTATTATTTCATGAAGAAGTTTCTTCCAGTGTGTACTGAGTTTATCTGAATATTTATACTCGTTACATGGAAAATGCTAGGCAAGCTCTGATGACTTATACAATATTCTGTATAAAATTCACCCAAGGCATCGGAGACTCTATAAATGCACAACCAATGCAGAATCCTGTATAGATGATATACAGGATTCTGTGTATATAAACGGTATGTTTTTTTTTTTTTGTTCGTTCGTGCATTGTAATCAGTGCCATAAATGGTTTAACGCCCAGATTAGCCCAGGACTTAGCGCTATAATTTCCTATTAGTATTTAACTCCTCCTCATGACCTTCATCATCTGACGTCATTTGGCCATTGGCACTTGACAACATCTTCACCTTCTTTATATTTGTCATTTTATTTAACAACAGTTGGCCATAGTACATTTGCAAAATGATGTTTGTCACCCATGCTGCGGTCAGGCTACATAGGCTTTATCGATTTACAGTTTTTACCATGCAATTTCAAACCAGCCATGAAAATTTGTCTTTCCGCAACGCTCTATCGTCTTCCTTCGTCTTCGTCTTCTACTTCCTTTTCTGCTTGGAAAATTTTTTTCCAAAGGCACCCAAATCGGATACATTTTCCGATGTTTCTCTGGTGGAATGTAGTCCGGAATCTCGTTCTGATGACCCTCGCCTGTTTACCGTCGACTTGGTTGTTTTTATTATTACCGACCTCTTTAATGGGAAACATTTTTTTTTTTTTTTTTTTTTTGTCAATTTAATCATTCACGTAGAAAGTGTTGCTTGCCTACACTTACCGTCTACGGTCTTCCATTAAACATTTTGTTTTTTTTTTTTCATTACTTCATTATTTTATGCCTTTTCGTATGAATCCTGGAACTCAATTTTGATGCACTTCATCTGATCTGATTAAGCTGAAATGGACATAAAAATAATGCTTTTGTTCTAGAAAATATTTAAGCCTTCTCATTTGAAGATATTTTTTGTTTTTGTTTTTTCCAGGTCCTTATTTACACTAGGATAAGAGACCACCATCGCGTACATGTACATATGTACGTTACATGCTACAAGTTTGCGAAAAGTCTAAAAATTCTGAATGGAGAATGTCCTTACACTTTCGCAGTCCGATGCCAACCCGAACACATGATCCAACTGAATTGGTTTGATTCCAACAACATGCGCTGCAAAACTGTATGCTGATTCTCAAACTGTGTTTCGTATATAACCATAGATGGCGCTAAATTGGTTTTTGTCTACACTAAAGCATTGTTTTTTACACTGTTCACAAACATAAACTTAAATTAAAGTAAAATTTGAGGAGAAATTAGTTTTGTGTTAATATAATAAATAGCTAAAATATGTGTTTTGTTTTTTTTAGTTTTTGCTTTTCATTCGTACAGCGTTTGCAATAGCAGTTCAAAATCACGGTGATTTGAAAGTAGCAGTCACAATAATCACTGCTACTCAAAAATCACTGACTAGCTTATCTCTACTGCACACAGAGAGTATCTCTGTATGTCTGTCTGTCTGTCTGTCTGTCGGTATGTCCGTCTGTCTGTGCGTCCGTCTGTCAGCATCCCTTTCCGTAAATCTTTGAAACTTTGAAAGTTGGAATGAAGAGCTTTTTTTTAAACATGAGCAACACAATTTCCAAAACGACTAAGATTTACCCACTGGAAGTTACAACTCGTATACAAAAACACCTTATATTTGTTATACCCTGTATCCAAAGGGAAAAAGAGCCTACTTAGTAAGTGAATGTTTGAATGGAATTAAAACCTAACAGACGAATGGTTGTGATTGTCTTGAAATAGTATTTTACCATCTTTAGTTTTTCGTAAGCGTTCATCTTCATTTTATTCGAAAGCGAAGAAAATTGTGTACTTGTACCCAACATTTATTATCGAGCAAAAAATTGAGAAAAAAAAAATAAACAAAAAAGCGGACGGTAATAATAATAATAATAACCAAGTCGACGACAAACAGGCAAACGCGGACAAGCAAATGAATCCAAATCGTATACAAATCGGCGAGGGTCATCAGGCCGAGATTCCGGACTACATTCTGCCGGAGAAGCGCCGCAAAATCTATCCGATTCGGGTGCCTCGCAAAACAATTTTTGATTCTGCCTTGAGCTCAATTAAAGAAGAAAATGAAGAAGAAGAAGAAGAAGAAGAAGAAGAAAAAAAGAAGGAGAAGGAGAAGAACCACGCAAGATGACGTCAGATGATAAAGGTCATGAGAAGGAGTAAAATACTATAATAGAAGTTTATAGTACCAAATCCAATAAAATCTGAGCGCTTATAACGAACAACAAAAATAACAACAATTATTTAAACATATATAGAAGAAATGTAACTATATGCATCATACATCAGAATATGTGACACATATCAAAATAATAATATCAATAATAAATATCAAATATCAAATATCAAATATCAAGAAAAAAAAAAAACTAAGCACACAGAATCCAAACATCAAATTGCACAAAAATATTATTGTATATTCAATAAAATTGGTTATGGCAATTATTTACAATAATTATTGACTTTAATACAGCGATGGGCAGCACTGTTGTCAATGAGAGGCTTGCTCCAACTATTTCCAAGTATGAAACGAATGCCTTCGAACGCACTCGTGCAAGGCGCATTTATAAATTCCGTCTAAGGTCTTCCTTCCTCTCATGTTTTTCTCATGCTGGCTTGTGTTCTTAGTGCGTGCGAAAGAGACATATGTGTTTACATTATTTAGCTTTGTACAAATGCTTTCGAGGATCTATTTTCAATGTATCTGGTTTTTTTTTTTTTCATTTCTAGCATTTCTAAAATCGGCCGCCTCGTTCAAAACTTATGAATATTTGCAAATATTGGCGAGTTGATGAAATAGTTAGTGTGTGTGTGTGTGTGTGTGTGTGTGTGTGTATGTGTGTGTGTGTGTGTGTGTGAATTTATTTGTTTGAATTCTTAAGATTAAGTTACGCCGGCTGTCAGCATTGTTAGAGGTCACACATAGATCAATATAGTGCTTAGTGAAGCCGATGATGGTGGCCGTTGAGAAGCTAGAATTTTTGTGTATGTGACGAACGTCAATAGCCTTAGTTAAGAGTTCTTTTGGCCGCCTCTTGCAAAGTTGCATATAAAAAGAGTGGTTAGGGTTGACGGATTTCTCGAAGTCAGCCTGGAAACATTTATGTTTCCAGTATATCTCCGGCGCTAATGACATACATAAAACATCGCAAGGTCTATCGTTAATTTCGCTAATATAAAAGTGTTTGTTGTAAAGAAATAAATTTCTATTTTTATGCTTAATATTTCAATTTTTGATTCCAATTAGAAATTAAAACAAGAAAAGAAACTTTAATTTCGGTGGAACTGAAATACTATTTAATACTATTCACGCGAAGTTTCACATTGTGTAGGGGAGAGTAGGACAATGGCATTACAACAATTCCGTGAACCAGGGCAGAATTTGAGTTGTAGTTCCTAGCGGATCCATTTCTTCCTGGATGCCAACGATATTATTATTTCTTTTACTTCAATAGATCCTTGTATTTCCAATAATTTCTATTAAACGGTAGAGTTATTAGCTTATTATAAGGATCAAGTCAGTAGGTTGAGACTCGGTCTCAGATTCTAAATCATATACAAAAATTCAATAGAAGTTCCATTTATTTTTTTCTTATGAATTTTAATGGCAATCGGTTTTCGTGTCAGAGCTAATAAAGTATTGGAAATTGAGTCGTCAGACGGACAGACAGACACTCTGTGTAAAGAGGACGGTCTGTGATTATGGAGAATTTCAACTTCAATGTTGGAGAAAACTTTGGCTAATTGGGAACAGAGATAACCAGAAGCAACAACGTCAGCCCGGAGATCAGACGAAGAATCATGCTTGCTAACCGCTGCTCCTTTGAGCTCAGCAACCAATTTAGAAGTAGAGCCCTCCCTCTGTCGAAGTACGATGATAAAAATCTATAAGACGCTGATAATTCCGGTCCGGCCGTATGATGCAGAAACTAAGACCCAGACTTCAACGGAGACAGCGTCTTTCGGAGTGTTCGAGAGAAAGATTGTTCTTATGATTTTGGTCCTCATAGAGTTGGCATTAAGTTTAGGACTGACCAGCGCTGCGCTGTGTGCGCTGTATGATGAGGTTGACATATCCCAGCCCATTAAATTCCAGCGACTGCACTGAGCTGGTCACCTCATCTGGATGAACCCCGAAGCTTCAGCACTAATGGTTTACGACGGAAACCTGAACTTGATTGGTGGACGGCGTCAGAGAGGACATCCGAGCTTAAGATGGCAGGATCAGGTATATGATGACCTGAAGAAGCTTCAGTTTACCTGCGAATAGCGCCGGCGCGCACTAAACTACACCGAATAGAGCGGCCTTGACCGATAGACGATTGTAGAGCCACTTAAGTAAGGCGGTGCAAAGATAGATCAGATTTGGTGCCTATTTAAAGGATGAAATATAAGATATACTGGAAATATTGGTGGTGCCATAATACGAAAGCTAGAGAGAACGTAGCAACGCACGCCGGGTACGCTAGTTTATAGTAAAACTTACAACACGTTTAAGAAAATATATTTTTATTTTTATTTTTATTTTAATCAGTGTCTCTAATACAAAATAAACTTATTAGTTTAAATAAAATAACGTATTTTTGTATGTTTTTGTTATTCGAAACAGAAAACCCAAAAAACAAACCATGATTTTTTGCTCGTCTACTTTTGTCTACTTGCTCGTTGACTTTTCGACTTTTTCAATTGTCTGTTTCAGGTGGTTTTTGATGGTGCTTTATCGCCATACAAAGTACTTAGTTCATTGACACATTCTTGTTGAGATAATTCACGTCGAAAGTTGTGAAAAATAATCCAACGAAAAGCTGCTCTTGAAATTTCCATTTTTTGGCCAAATTGCTTTTCTTAACTCACTGTAAACAAACCAAATAGCAATTGTACATCAAAACCGTGTGAGTACGTTTATGCCAAAAAAAAAAATTTCAAACTTTGTTATGGTGTTGCCAGATTATAGCTTTCGACATTAGTTTTGCAAGTACCCGAAATATAAATAACAGCCCTCGTATATATATTTCCTAATGCAGCCCAAACGAAGCTGCTACAACAACAACAACAACAACAGGCACTAATACAACATTCACTCACATTCCTTCGAAACTGTGCAGAGAAAGATGCAGTGTACCCATTTTGAGAGTGAACGATTCATTTGCCCTTTTCGATAGCCCCTCGAATGTAGACCTCTAATGCAGACCTCTAATTTGAAAGTAGCAGTTACGATAATCACTGCTACTTAAAAATCACTGACTAACTCATCTCTAATTGGGACGACCTGTGTAGACTTCCCATGTTGATAATGTAATAAAAATATAATTTAAATATTTTTATATTTAATTAAATATTTTATTTTTTTTTTCGTTCTTTCTTTTTATATATAAGTATGTAGGTACTTACAATATACAATATACAATATATATATATATATATATATATATATATATATATATATATATATATATATATATATATATATATATATATATATATATATATATATATATTTTTTTTTTTTTTTAAACTACATGTATAATTAAATTATTTTCTAAAAAAAAAATGTTTATCATATTACAATAGTTTTAACATACTTTTCTTTATGCTGTTGTATATGAGGAAAATACATAGACACAAATTGCAAATAGGCTTTCTATTTTTGTATTTATAGTAATTTTAATTTAATAGTAATTACTTTATAGTTATTATTATTATTATTATTATTATTATTATTACTATTACTATTACTATTACTATTACTATTACTATTACTATTACTATTACTATTACTATTACTATTACATTTATGGTTCTCTTGCTTGATAAGCAATTAATTGGTTTTTTCTCTTTTATAAAACGTTGGGACACTATTTCAAATATAAACCGAACTTTTTTGTTTTGTTTTAAGCAAAAGTTCGTATACTACAATCGTTTAAATCCTTAAAACCGGTTTATATTTGATATCAATGCTCTCATATTATTTGTTAATATACTATTTAAATAGATTTCCCCTTTTTATTTATGCTTATAACTTAGTTTTTCACGTTTTTAAAAAATTACAAGTACACAAAATGTTTTTTTTTTTGTTTTATGCGCAAAAAATTTACAACGAGAAGCCACTTTGTTAATTAATTTTGTCCTTGTTTTTGCCTTCTTAAATTTTATTATTATTATTATGTTTTTTTTTCTATTTAGAATTAATTGCTTGTATTATTATTTGTTTAGTACATTTTTTAACGTTTTTTGTTAAGCATTTTATTCTTAGTTTTTTTTTTTTTTTTAACTTTTTTTCATTTGTTGTTTATTTTTTATTTTATATTTTGTATATTCATATATAAATATAAAATTTCTACAATTCAGCTACGATTCCAAAGTAAGCGAACATGAAAAAAAGTAAAAAACAACTTTATTAATTACAAATTTTACGCTCGAAATTTTGTTTGGTCCTAAATTAATTGTTCATACAAAAATGCTAAAATCGCGTTTACAAAATAGGTGCTAGGAGGCTGAAAAATACTTAACGTTCTATTCTCATATGTATGTATATATTGTAAACATAAATGTTAGTATGTAGGGTCATACTATATAGTATGGGTCATAATATATTGTATTAGGGTTAAGCATGAATATAGTATTAGGGTGCATATAACCGATAAGATGGTAGCCTATCGAGAATGATCAGAACGTCGAACACATGAACGCTAGACAATTTTGTAGCTAACAGCTTTTTGTCGTCTACTCATAGCAGCAGAAGTGGTTAAAATGTTTGCGCTGTGTTTGTTTTTGAAATTAATTAAATAAATGCATTAATTTAATCTACATAAATTATAGCCTATATGTTATTCTGATACATGAGCTATATTATTGTAAAGTTTCATTAAAATCCATACAGTAGTTTTTGCGTGATGGAGTAACAAACACATCCACACATCCATACATCCATACATCCATACATCCATACAAACTTAAGCGTTTATAATATTAGTAGGATGTTTCAAAAAAAAAGTGGTTGGAACCAATCAAGTTCCAACAAGTTGTAAGTTGTGTGCAGAACTTGCTTCGAAACGATCAAACGACCGTCATTTGGTAGTTTTACCTGGAAAGTTTTACGCCAGTTTTCAAACTTCAACTTTGCCCCTCGTATTTTTGCCGCTCGCACCACCATATTGGCAAAATGACGCCTAAAAGCAGTTTTTTTTTTTATAATATCTTCTTTCCGACTCAATTCACGATAAAAACAAAAATGTTGTATATAAATTGAAAGTAGTGAACATTTTCTAAAATTTATGTAATAACCTTCTTTTTTTCTTTTTCATAAAATAATAGTTTTGGTACAAGAATGCCGTAAAGAGTGTGTAGTTCAGTTAGTAGTATAGTTAAAAGAGATTAGGCTCTCAGGGGTTACAGTAGAGCATAGCAAAAAGGTTAAATATCTGGGGATAACGCTAGATAGTACGCTCCTATGGAAAACACACATACAAGAAACCATAAGAAAATGTGGCAGATGCTACTATATGGCATAGTCGAGTGGGGAGAAAGAGCGTGCCAAGTGACAGCCACTAGGGCGCTTAACTCCCTACAACGACTAGCTTGTGTCTGCATCACAGGGGCAATGTGCGCATGCCCAACAGTAGCGTTGGAAGCTATTTTGAATTTGACGCCACTCCATCTGGAAATTGAACACAGAATAAAAGAAACACTCGTAAGAATATCAATCGAGTGGAATGAAGTTACCTCGAAGATCTTGCAGAAACGTCTCCATACATGGACGAAGAGTACATCCCCAATGTCCATGCCTAGAGACAAAATGACACAAAGGAACATATTTGTTTGGAGTTTTATACATACATACTAAAACCACACACCATCAAGTGGTATACGGATGAATACTTGACGGAAGATGGTACAGTCGTATAAGTAGTAGGCCCTAGGACTCACTACTGGAAATTATTGAGAGAATACACCAGTATTTTCCAAGCAGAGATATGCGCTATAATCCGATGTGCACAATTCAAACTAGACAGAGGATATCACAACTGTGATATCGCTATTCTCGCAGTTAGCCAGGCTGCGTTGAAGGCACTTAACTCCAACGTACTTAAGACAAAACTAGTGCTTGAAGCAAATGGTCTATTGGAAAAACTAGGTAAACATAACAGAATCTAACTGCTGTGGGTGCCTGGTCATAAGAATATTCCAGGTAATGAATAAGCGGACAAGCTGGCAAGACAAGGAGCGGCAACGCTATTGATAGAACCTGATCCGTATTGTGGCAACGGGAGGCATACTATATCGGAAGTAATGTGCAAGAAGAAGGATATGGGAAAAGAACAATACTCTGGGTTTACAAGCCAAGAACTAAGACAAGCTATGTTACTTCTAGGGGATTACAAGTCGAGCAGATCGAAAACTATGTGCTCCAACTAGGTAGGAACCAATTAAGAATGCTAACAGGACTACTAACAGGCCACTGTAGACTAAAGAAACATTTATATGTTTTGGCGATACATAACACAACCGAATGCAGATTCTGTGACTACGAAGAGGAGACCTCTCTTCACATTCTGAATTGCTGCTGAATGTGTAGCAGTAGCTAGAAGCAGACTGCAGTTGCTAGGTAAACACTTTATTAGAAAGGAGCAACAACTGAGAAGTTTCGAAGTACTAAGATTCATTTAATATATAGGCTTACGGTAGGTCATCTAACTCCGTAGGACAAACAATAGACCTTTTAGGTCGCAGTTTTTATAAGTCCCCATCATAAATAAATAAATACATGGTACAAATTAAAGGGTGTCTCGATTTCAAAAAAAAAAAAAAAATTGTTTTTCTCATACTATAAAGAACACCCTAATAGACGTAAAGCTTCAAATATAATTCGTTTCCATTGCAATTATTAGCGTGTACTTATTTTATATATAATTATTTATATATATATATATATATATATATATATATATATATATATATATATATATATATATATATATATATATATATATATATATATATATATATATATATATATATATATATATATATATATATATATATATATATATTTTTTTTTTTTGTTTTTTTTTTAAGTGCATTTGTTTCTTTATTATAATTTAAACTTATATAGCTACATATATATATATATATATACTTAACAACTAATTTGTTGGTTTTCGCTTTGTTTATAGTTAAAATTATTGAATTAACTTTCCATTTGTATCACACTAAAGCAACTCATAATAAAATATTTCTAGTATTTTTATATAATTTTACATTGTTTCTAATAGAAAAAGCACTTATTTTGAGTTTTTGTTTTTGTTTTTGTTTTTTTCTTTTTTAACCTAGTTTTCTGTATGGCGTTTTACTTTTTATGTATGTACATATGTCTATCTTACTAAAAGTTTCATCATTTTTTATTTTGTAAAATTAAAAAATAAGCTGAGAAAAATTTTTTTTAAATACATTCAATGTAGTCTGTTGTACAAACATACAAAAGTGGTCCATAGATCAGGAGGTATAGTTCAGTTAATACTTATAAGCAAAAAGTTTAATTAAACAATTCAAAGTTTCAATTCAAATTATAAAAGTGTTCACATGGATGAACGCGACCGATCAATCAAAATGTTGCTACAAAGCTTTTTGCAAAGCTTTTAGCATTTCAATTAAAAAAGCATGAATGATTTGAGAGCATGAAATTTGAGTGTGATATGATGATCTTACGCAATCTTCTAACTCTTTCGCACACGCAGAGTCTATTCAACTGGTAACTGGCTGTTTGCTTGCGTGCTAACTTTTTATATTTGTGTGTATGTGTGTGTGTGTATGTGTGTGTGTGTATGTGTGTGTTTGTGTGTGTGTGTGTGTAGTGTGTGTGTGTGTGTGTGTGTGTGTGTGTGTGTGTGTGTGTGTGTGTGTGTGTGTGTGTGTGTGTGTGTGTGTGTGTGTGTGTGTGTGTGTGTGTGTGTGTGTGTGTGTGTGTGTGTGTGTGTGTGTGTGCGCGTCGTTTGTATTTTATGTAAAGCTCAGGTGTTTGATTATGTTTAAAGATAAATATGCAAAATTTTTATAAACAAAAACGCCTTCTAAACACAAAACAAAAAAGCATCAAATCTCGTAACACATTTGTCATACAGAGGGAAGTGGGAGTGTGGGGGAGGTACGTACTAAAACAGTGTGTTCCAAACGTAGCAACAATTAAAGTGGGAATGTATTAATATTTCAGTTAGTTAGTCAGAGAGAACTTATTGATCAAAAAAAATCGCAAACGAATGTTGAATGTTGCAACTAAAAGAATTTTATGTGCTCTTGCGCTAAATTGAAATCAACTGTCCCCGGGCATTGTCTGTGTGCATGTTTCGGCTTTTTTCGCAAAAACATGGATCGTTTTGTACGGATGAAAGAAACTATGGCTGTATGTAGAGCATAGTATTGAGGAGGAACAACATACCCCAACCCCCTCCCCCCCGAATGAGTACGTCTATTTTAGCTACGTTCGGTGAATGTAGTGCAAATTAATTGAAGGTCAACCTATTGTTTTATTGCAATATTCTGGTTCAATGATGAGCATCATTTTTGCTTCACATTACCACATTTGGAGTGAGGAAAATCCACTCTGAGGTTATGTGAAGTCATTGGTTTATGCGTGTTAAACAGCTAGTTTGCACGACTTGGAAGACAGCATTGTGCGAACCATTGCCGAGATTCAATGTTTCCAAAAAGTCCCTGCTCGGGCGCCAAAATATTCTGCAGTTTTGGTTTTTGTTTTTTTTTTTTTTTTTTATACAGCACATTACTTGAAAAAGTGATGGAAAATTACCAAACTTCTAGCATGTGGCACACATGCCCGAAGTTTCATATTTAAACACGTTAATTGCATAAAATTAACTTTTTAATAAAGCCAATTTACAGTTTGAGATTATGTTATGTCAGTATTTTTGTAATTCAATACAAAGTTCTACAAGTTCTAAGAGTGTTTAGAAAGAATGCTCTTAGATGTAAGTTTCTCATGCAGTCAAGTTCCTTTGGAATATGTTGCGAAATATTCAAAATATATAGTTACATCTACGATGTATCGCACACGAACATTGTAGATCGGTACTCCTCTTCCAGTTCAGTAACTTTTAATGTTATACTCGCTGCAATAAATACAGCTCTATACGTGTTCAAATTAGAGCCCTGCATGAATGCGGCCAAAACGGCAAATGGAACATTCACACTAAAATGAATTCGAATGAAAGTGCACATTCTTCTAATGAACGTGAATTTAATGAATGACTTTCCAAGGTTCACATTCATTCTAATTCATTCGAAGCTTGTGAAATTTTTGATGTTTGAATGCTTATGAAGTTGAATGTCATGAATGAATGAATGTCATGAATGAATGAATGTCATGAATGAATGAATGCAATAGCTTCGAGTGTTATGTTAGTGTGTTTGTTTCTCTCTGTTTTCATGTTTCTTGCAGCGAAAATGCGGAATTTTGAAATTTTGTTGTGCAGAATTTGTCAAATTACATTTTAGACTAAATAACTAATATTTTACCAGAATTTGAAAATACTCGCTCACGGTTTCCCCATTTCACTTCATATCGGCTCTTGCTCGCGAGCATAATCTTACATGTTCGGTAGCAGCTCATAAGCCGATTTATCTGAGCTATTTGTAGCCAATCCTTTCTAGTAAATTACAACATAACTCAACTCTCTCAGCAGTGCGTTGCGATTCCCTCCAGTATTGTTGTATTTGTTCTAAAGGTTCGTCGTAAATATTTGTCAATTGATCAATCATGGTAAGGACATTGAGGGAAATATGTATATATTCTAATGAATTTCTGGAATCGGAATATTAAATGGAATATATGTATACAAAACTGTTGACCACCTGGAATTTCTCCCGCCTCAATTACCAAGATCTTTGTATGGAACATTTTTTCTGTTATTGGGACTATCATCGATTCTCTCCGATTGTTTCTTGTTGCAGTTCTAGCTAATCTTCTCCAGAAAATGACACCAAAAAAAGTATATTCCAGTAACTGATTTCTGTTTCGTATAGTATGGAATTAGTCCCAAAGAATTGTAGTGAAGATATGTCACTTGATCAATCCTGGGAAGGATAATGTGGAATATACATATTCCAATGGGTTTTTGGAATGTTTGCTGCAATCAGCAATGGTTGGCACTAGAATATATACAAATCTGATGACTACTTAAAATTCCATGTTCTCACTTAACACACACAAAACTTTTTTAAGGGTTGTTTTGGCAAATAGCTACGTTGCGCTTCACTTCACAAAATGTCTTTCCATATGTCTCAATATCGCTTTCCATCTCATTTACTCTGCTTATAAGCAACTAGCTACCTGTTAGTTAGCAACCAGCCGAACATCAGTTCGAGTGCAGAAAGCGTTGCTGGCTGCTGAAAGTGTTCGTTTTGATAACGTAAGCGAGCGACAACTGAATTTATGCAAACCTTTAACGAATTCGAGTGAATGAATGAATGAATGAATGAATGAATGAATGAATGTTTCGGTTAATCTTGTATTCATAATGAAATGAATTGACATTTCATTCAGTCATTCAAAGTGCATGTTAATGAAGTTGAATTTATGCTGCATGAAAGAATGAAATGAATGTTGACTGTTTAGAATGTGTTGAATACACGAATTGAATTTAAATGAATGAATATTCATAAAGTCACTTCAAAGTGATGCAGCACTCTAGTTGAAATCAAAATGCTCAGTTCCCAATATCTGCTAATATGTTTACAATAGATCGCTGCTCGGGCGCCAGCTTATTTAAACAGCAGTAACAAAAAAATTACGCAACAAATTTGCAACAGTATGCGCCAAATAAAAATGAGAAACTGTTTAATACTATAAAAACTTAATAAATAAAAAAATGAAATAAAATTAAAAGAAAATCATTTTGGTTTTGAAAACTGTTCAATATTTTATTTGTGTAGTTTTTTACTTTTTTTTTGTTTGTTTTGTTGTTGAACTTTTTATACAATATATATATATATATATATATATATATATATATATATATATATATATATATATATATATATATATATATATATATATATATATATATATATATATATATCTATATATATATATATATATATATATATATATATATATATATATATATATATTTATGTAAATAATTAATAGTACATAATTATAATGCATAAGTGTGTATAGAGTAATAAATATATTTAACTATATTACAAAAAAAAAAAAATAGTATTTGTATATATTAAAAAAATTATAATAAACATAAACAATCAATCAGTTTGCTTTGTTTGTCAAATATTTAATTAAGTTTACGCAAAAAAAAAGGAAATAGCTAAAAAAAAGAAAACAATTTAAACTATTAACATAAATATTTAATATAAAAATAGGCATTTAACACTATTTTTGTTTGTATTTTTAACTTAAGAAAATAAAGCATAATGCAAAAAAATGTTGCATTTTTTTTTATATTAGGATGTTGTATTGTAGGCATGATAGATGTCTTGATTGATGTGTTCCTTGATTGCTTGTTGCTAGGCTTGAAGAAAGTTTTTTGTTTTTAGTTTTCGATTTGGAAGTACTTTGAAATTTTTGTAATACTTTTATTTTTCGTTTGAATTTCTCAATTGTTTCGTTGATTGCTTGTTTGATTGATTGATTGATTGATTGATTGATTGATTGATTGATTGATTGATTAATGTAATATATGTATGTATGCAACACAATTATTTTATTTAGTACATTTTTGCAATTGATTTCTTTGCATTTGCATTAATTGAAACTGATAGCGCTCAATTCTGAGATAAAATGTAAAAAAGCATGATACTGTCGATATGTTTTCTTATAAGTTTCTAACATATAAACTCAAATTACAAATGCAAAGTTAGTTCTCATCAAATTATTTGTAATCTGCAATTGATTTTCAGACAAATTTTGTTACTATTAAAAACAGCGTGATGCAGTTGTTTATATAATAAATAAAAAGCATGCTTGAATAACTGTTTCAAGATTTCACAATACTACTCTTTTTCGTCTAAAAATTTTTTGCACATTTTTATATAGATTTGGCGCCCAACGTGGGGCATCATCATCATAAATGAAGAGCGGAAGAGCTGTGTGTGTGTGTCTGTGTCTGTGTCTGTGTGTGTGTGTGTGTGTGTGTGTGTGTGTGTGTGTGTATGTCTGTGTGTGTGTCTATGTGTGTGTGTGTTTATGTTCTGACATCGTTAAGATGTTCAGAGCGTGCGGTATACATGAGAGCAAGAGGTGACATCGTTAAATCTTTTTATTTTTAGTGTCAATAAATTCCAGTGTTGCCATATCTTGTAACTCATTCGACTTGACACAGTTAAGTTGAATGCAACAACGTTGCAAAAGAAAAATTAACGGCCGTAATACGTGCAAAGACTTGACAAAATGTGTAGTATTCTCCGTCGTTTTCCTCCGAATGGTATTCTTACTTCTGATTGTTCCGACAGAAGCAGCACGATTTTGCAGCTCTTCGATCGGTACATTTCTCTTTTGCAGTAATCGAAAATTGACTACTAACGTTGCAACGTCTCGAAAGACAGAGACATTTTTTTGCGAGCTGGAATACGAAAATTGCCTGGGAGTGACATGTGGAAAAGTAGTAATCTTTTCATACATATTGTTGTTTTGAAATAAATGCATTTTTTGAACAGCTGAATTTTTCAAGAGCAACGCTGCTGTCTGAAAATCAATTTCAGGATTTAGTTTTTTGTTTTAGTTTTGTGTATGCAATTTAATATTTAAGACATTTTATAACTTTCAATTTATAACTTTCTTTAACGTGTTGCAAACCAATTAAAAACATAAAACAAAATTATTTTTGGTAAAATCTTATATAAAAAAAAAATCGTATGTAGGTATGTATAATTACTTTAAATAATATACTGTATATAGTTTTATTTGTTAATTTATATAGTTTTATTTTATAAATTTTTTGTTTTTTCTAAGCTTATGTTTATATTTTCTTTGTGGTATAATGTAATGTATGTGTGTTTGTTGTTGTTGTTGTTGTTGTTTTTGTTGTATTGTATATATAAAATCTTAAATTTAAACTTTATGTACTAAAACTGCATACTATGTATATATACATATGTATATGTATATATATATATATATATATATATATATATATATATATATATATATATATATATATGTATCTATATGTATAGAAATAGTATGCATAATAAGTATGTACTAAATATATGCTTTTTTGTTTTAATTTTTATATTTATTAATATTTTTTTTTTTATGTAACTACAACTTACATGTTTAGTTATGTATATAACATACATATATACACTTGCTCCAAAAAGTCCCGCGCACAACACAAAAAAAAAAATTCAAAATTTTAATTCTAATTTTAAACGCTAAAAGCTCAGCTAATGTTTTATGTATTGCAGCAAACTTTATTTCATTATATAGTTTATTAATTTCTCTTAACTATAGCATTTTATTACTTAAAATTATACTTCTAAATCATTTTATGCTACAACATGTCAGCAAAGCACTACCCCAAAAGTCTACGTACAGCTGCATGTCAGACGCGTGGAATGAGCAAATCTGCGTTTACCATTATCCAAAAACATGATAAGAAATGCTTAACTCGCTTTGTAGTTTTAGTGCATTCTTTTTCAAACAATGGGGTTGGTGTGTTAAAAATGTTAATAGCACCGCCATGGACAACAACGGAAATAAAAATTTGTTGCGTATGTAGGAATAATTATTTTAAAGTTACATATAGTATCTTGAGGGAAAATACTATAGAAAAATAGTGAGCAGAGCACACATACATCAATACAAATACTAGTAACTAGCTACACTGAAAAGGGTTCTATACAGTCAATATACAGAATTTCAAGTTGATATTGACGTTTTCCATACAAATGCATAAAAGTGAACTGTGGGTTTATATGGGATTACCTCAAAAAGTGGGCGGGACACGCCCATTTGTATATGTATATGAAGCGGTTGTCCATTAAAATCCACAAAATCAAATTGCAAGCTAATATTGATCTAAATGAAGAATTTTTTCATAAAAAAGACAAAATTTCATTTTGGGTTTGTATGCGGGCTACCTCAAAAACTGGGCGGGCCACGTCCAATTGTCTATGTATGTTAAGCGGCTGTCTCTTAAAAGCCACTATATAGCATTTCAACCTAATATTGACTTTAATAAAAAAGTTTTTCTTACAAAAAGTCTAAAGTGGACCATAGGTTTGTATGGGAGATAGCCCAAATAGAGGGCGGGCCACGCCTGTTAGTCTATGTATGTTAAGCGGCTGAATATAAAAAGGCAACACATTGCATTTCAACCTAATATTGACCTTAATAAAGAAGTCTTCTTACAAAAAGTCAAAAGTGGGCAGTAGCTTTGTATGGGAGCTAGCCCAAATAATGGGCGGTTGGGAACCCATTAATGTATATGTCAAGCATCCGTCTACTTTAAGTTACTATATCAATTATTAAGTTGATATTGACTACAATAAAAATGTTTTTCATACAAAAAGTCAAAATTGGGCGGTGAGTTTGTATGGGGGGGCTACCCCAAAAAGTGGGGGTGGGGGCTCAATCTTGACACTCTAATAAACTGCAATAAAAAGAAGTATATGTGCAAAATTTCAACTGGATAGCATAAAAATTGGTACCCAAAAAATGCGCAACAACAGACGGACCGACGGACAGACAAACAGACGGACATGGCTAGATAGTCTCATCTCGTCGAGCTGATCAAGAATATATGTATATACTTTATTGCGTCTACGATGCGTCCTTTAATGCATTACAAACTTTCAGACACACTGATAATACCATTTCACACTATGTGTGTGAATGCTATAAAAAGACATAATAGTAGAGGAATGGCAAGAAATTACAACTTAAGTTAAAAAAATAGTATGTGTGAACTCCATGCCACGACGTCTTACAGCGGTACTGACGAGAAAGGCTTATGCTAACAGTTATTAACATAACATTCTCTATGAAGAAAGCAGCCTGTACGCAGACTTTTGCGGTAGTGCCTTGCTGACATGTTGTAGCATAAAATTAATTCGAAGTACAATTTTAAGTAATAAAATGCTGTAGTTAAGAGAAATTAATAAATTATATAATAAAAAAACAAAGTTTGATACAATATCTAAAACATTAGCTGAACTTTTTGCGTTTAAAGTTAAAATTGTGCATTTTTTTTTTGTGTTGTACGCAGCACTTTTTCTAGCAAGTGTATATATGTATTTGCATATATATATATATATATATATATATATATATATATATATATATATTATATATATATATATATATATATATATATCTCACTCTACTATATATATCTATATATATATATATATATATATATATATATATATATATATATATATATATATATATATATATATATTTTTTTTTTTTTTTTTTATATATATATATATATATATATATATATATATATTTATATTTCCATTTATCACAGCCACATTTTGAATTAATCAAATTCATGTTTCAATTATCTGTTTTTTTTTTTGCTTTGTTTTAACTAATTATTTTGTTTTTTTACTTAGTACAATTGTTCTTTGTCTTACTTAATATTTATTTTAGTACTGCGCAACAAAGTATCTTAAAGTTTCTTAGTTTTTTTTTTGTTTTGTTAATATGTAATGCTGTTTGCTTATTTCTTTTATTTATTTATTTTGGTACAGGCTACATTCAATATCAAAAAAAAAAAAAAAAAAGAGAAAAATAACAACAACAACAAAAATTTCAAAAAACGCTAATTGCACTTTTTCTATTATAAACGGAATTTTGCTGCTGATTTTTTTTTTTTTTTTTTGTAATTTTTATTAATTTTAGTAAAATGTTTTCTTTGTTTTGTTAGCAAAAAAAAAATTTGTCAAAACCTTTTTTTTGATTAATTATTATGAAATACACCTCACAAATTAGTTGAAATGCAGTAAGAATTATATAAGCATATGTATAGCGTATTGACAAGCGCTTGCAATAGTCAAAAAGTGCACAAACGACACCAAACATGCTACAAAATCCAGCACAGTCAGCTGTTTGTAACTGTTTTGTGCAAACTAGTGCAAGCTTTTTACGTGCTTGTTTGTTTTCTTGCACTTTTGCACTGTTACAAGACCGCGTGAATAGCCTAAAAAAGTTACGATTTTGTTGTAGATTTTGCTTAACGCATTTGTAGCTAATGTGAAGTGTATACAAAATAGCGTACTTGATTTTGTTTTGTATTTGAAATATATTGTTTGGATTTTATAGTTTTGTTGTTGTTGTTGTTTATGACTAGGAAGCTGCCATAATTTACTGCATTTTTTTATATTTTGTTGATTCGTTGGCTGATTTCTTGCTTGGTTTGTGTATATAGCGAACTTAATATATTTTAGCATGTATTTTTTTTGTTTTTTTAACTTGCTTTCATTTGTTGTTGTCTACACAGTATAATATTTAAAGTTTCCTATATACATATATATATATATATATATATATATATATATATATATATATATATATATATATATATATATATATATATATATATATATATATATATATATATATATATATATATATATATATATATATATATATATATATATATATATATATATATATATATATATATATATATATATATATATATATATATATAACCAGAAATTCAGGACACTTTTGCTGCAAGGTTTTTGTAAATAATTTAGTTTGTTGTTGCTGTCTTTAGTATTATTTTATTTTATTTTTTTTTTTAGTTAATTGCATTTAATGAAAAGAAAAAAAATGTAAAAGCTATTTTATTGTTTAGTTTTTAATAAAAAGAAATGTGTGTGTAATTATGCAAACTATAAGCCCAGCAGCATATTTGTTGCGTAACGTTTGCTAAGTTCGACGGCTGTTTAAAAAGCTGAAATTCACTTTGACGCCCGAGCAGGGACTTTTTTTTTGGCAATTTGCTAATTATGCAAACTGTAAGGCCAGCAGCACAACAGCATATTTGTTGCATAACTGTTTAAAAAGCTGCAGTTAAATGTGGCGCCCGAGCAGGGATTTTTTTTTGCCAATTTGGTAGTTATGCAAACTGTAAGCCCAACGTATTTGTTGCATAACTTTTGCTTTTCGTACGACGGCTGTTAAAAAAGCTGCAATTCATGTTGGCGCCCGAGCAGGGACTTTTTGGGCATATAACATATTGGCGCATATTTGAAACTCAGCATACGTCTGCACTCAGAAACACGTCTGCACGCTGTATTTATTGCAGTCATAGTAAGTTATATAAGTGTGTGTGCTTAGGCAGACATTAAAGCAACTTGTCTTTTAAAAAATAAAATCGGTTTTTTGTTTTTTAAGTTTTATTTTATGCAATTTCTTTTTAGCTTTTACACTTTTTTTTGAAGCTGCTGTTTCAACGCAATAACTTTTTTTTTCGTTTTTTAAATCATACTACTTAGCTGTTATTTTTGCGTTTCTAGCTGTCGCAGTCACTAAACCACTTTTCTATACACTTGTAATATATAGAGTCCGATTATCATCTACTAGATTAACTTGTGTCTGTACTTAGTGGAAAATTATGCAAACATCTTCACGTAATACAATTGACAATCGTCGGTTTCTATTTCAATTAATAATTAAAATGAATGATTTCAACTTAAAATTAATTCAGCTCGACAGTTGAAAGATCGCTTATATTTTTAACTATATAAATAAATAACACGTTCGTTATGGTCTTTGCATTAAATTAGTTATGCTTTTGACTATAAATTGCTTTATTTCTTTTAATGTTTTTTTTTTTAATACAATACATATACATATTTTTTTTAGTTTTTCAATTTTTTTTTTTTTTTTTTTACAATTCTTTTTTTTTTTTTTTTGTTATAGACAAACAATATTTCTTACATTAAATTAAACTAAATATTTATTTAAACTATTTTTTCTTTTTTAATTTTAATAGTTTTTTTTTTAATAATATTTTTTAAGCCTTGCAATTTATAATAAATAATTTTTGTCAATTTTACATGCCATTTTAACTAAGATATACAGAAACATGACATTACAAACATACATATACATACATACATATACATACATATACATACATATATACATACATATATACATACATATATATATATATATATATATATATATATATATATATATCTCTCTCTCTCTCTCTCTCTCTCTCTCTCTCTCTCTCTCTCTCTCTCTCTCTCTCTCTCTCTCTCTCTATATATATATATATATATATATATATATATATATATATATATATATATATATATATATATATATATATATATATATATATATATATATATATATATATATATATATATATATATATATATACATATATATATATGTATATATATGTAAAGAGTTAAAAAAAAAACTTGTTTAAAAATTTCGCTAAATACTTAAAAATTGATTCTTTTTTATATTTATAGCTTAGCATAACTTACAACTAAATAAAAATAAAAAAAAAAAAATCTTTATGATTAAAAATTTTCTTTTCTGATTTCTCTTTAAACACACACACAAATTGCATTTACGTTTGAGATGTCCTTTAAAGGATTTAAAAAAAAAAAAATTTCAAATAAGAAATTGCGCGCCAAATGAGGAAAAAAAAGAAATGCAGAAAACGAAAACGAAATCGAAATCGAAAACCATGCATCATAGTATCATGCAATCAAAGAGACCCAGCCTATCCGATTTCAATTCAACAATAAATTCCAAGTGTTATAATACACAAGCGAAACATTCTACTGATACTTTCATGTCTCCAATGATGTAACAACCAAATTATGAAACACACTTGCCGATTCGCTCATCATAGCTGCCTGACCACATGAATCGGATGGTGAAGGCGTTGCAGAACTTGGTGTACCTAAGCGTAATGCATCCATAATAACTTCAAAGTCCTTTTGATTTTGATTCATATCAAAATCGCAAAGATCCAGTTCACGTTCGCTGTTTGATGACAATGATGATGAGCATGATGATCTGGCACGCTTGCTTGGACTACTAAGACAATCCGTACTACTACCACTACTGCTACTGCTATTGCTACTACAGCCCAAACCGACAACATCCAATACCGGACAATCTTCAATGGCGGATATATGTCGCTGTGGTGGTATATAAAATTGTGAGAGTGCTTCGCGTACCAAACGATCACTTTCATCTTCGGCACTACGTAAACGTTTACGTGATGCATTCGAGATGGCCTTTTCTAGCTGTTCGGCACCTTGTGTTATCTCCGGATCGATAAGCGGCATTGGTGCATTAATAGCGCTTAATTCGCGATCGAGTATCTCGAGATCATTGACAAGATTGTGATTTGATGTGTGGCGTTTACGTGTAATGACGACGGTGGTATTGACGGCGGCGTTCATGACGGTGGCAGCAGCAGCGGCGGCGGCGGCGGGATTGTTATTGACGGAGGCGTTGTTGTTGTTGTTGTGGTGGTTGTTGTGGTGGTTGTTGTGGTTGTTGTGGTTGTTGGCGGCGGATGTGACATTGTTGATGTTGTTGGCAGGTGTGGAATTGCTTGTGTTGTTGTTGTTGACTTTGGTATTGTTGTTGTTGTTGTTGTTGTTGTTATTGTGATGATGATGTGAATGCTGATAATGATGATGCAGTTCAAATCCATGCGGTTGATTCTCTATAGAGCAAATGGAACGTCCATTGTTGTTGTTGTTGTTGTTGTTTCTGTGGTTGTTGTTGTTGTTGGTGGTGGTGGTGTTATTGTTGTTGTTGTTGTTGTTTGGCTTCATATCATCCAAATTGTGATTGAAAATATTCTCACGCGCCGATTCAGGATTATTTTCAGTTCTGTAATAAAAATTAGAAATGATAAAAATACAAATTAGTATTTATTTTTATATTCTTTTGTTTTTAGATTTAGATGCATAAACTTAAAGTAAAAAAAACTTAAAATAAATAATATTATTATAAAAGTTATAGGTTATTACTTTAAATCTTACGCTATTCGATTTCACAATCAACTGCACACAAGTTGGCAGCGCTGCAACTTATAAATAAACTAACTGTCACATAAGTAAATACTTACTGATACAATAGCTTTTTAGACACAGCTGAGAAAATGAAAATCGAAAATTTAGCAGCCAAATAAAGTGACTTGTAAAGCTACTGTAAAGTACTGCACACAAGTTGGCAGCGCTGCATATAGCTCATATACATATCGCTCAATAGCTTTCAAACTGGCATATAAATTAACTTGTAACGACATATTGTATAAGTCGGTTGTGTAAAAATTTCAACGCATAATCCAAGCTTAACCAAGGTATGTCTGTTTTGAAACCTAAACTCAGCTAACTTAAAGTTATGCTTGTGGTCGAAAGTTTAAGCCAAATGCACCTGCTGCTTATTATTTTTCTTAAGATTTTGTATGTATATTTTTCTGCATTTTCCTTTCGCTTAAAAGAAAACTCTACAAGGAAATTCCAATGCTTTAAGCGGAAAAACTAGTAGCGGACAAAAAAACTTACAATTGCAAACAGGAAAAATTGTTTTTTTTTTTTTTTTGGTTTTTGTTTTGTTTTTCTTTTCTTTTCTTTTAAACAACTAAAATAACTGCAACAAAGTTAGCCAAAAAGCACTTAACATTTTTTTTTTTTTTTTCTTTTTGGTTTTTTCTTTCTATTATTTATGTTTGTTTTTGGTATTTCAGTTACATACTAGTATTGCGTGTAAAATGCGGAACCTTGTATTCAAAATATATACATTCATACAGCAAACAATGTTAACAACTATGTATGTTGAGATACAGTAAAATCAGTAGACAATGAATATGACGTTTTAAAATGTCGGAAATGTTCAAATATTTAAGGCTACTAGCGCTTTTCCACAACGGTCAACGTTCTCATCAACATCGGTGTATGTTGAGCATATAAAGTTACATTTTTGCATGAGTCAACAGCATCATGCTCGCAGTACTAGATATGTAGTTTTTCGTTTAAAAGACAGATTTTTTTAGCAATAGAACATAAAACAGCTGTTATTGAAATAAAGCGATGCGACATTTTGCCAATCACATGTTAACGACAACGTACATTTGTCAGTGGTAAGCGAATATGTTGTGAATTTTGCGCTCAATGTAGAAACTTTAGTATAACTGCATAGTTCCCCCTTAAATTAACTTTATAATTCTCTGTGCTACTTTGCTGTACTATAAATAACATCATTTTTCTTTTGAGTAATAAATAAATTTGCACCATTAAAAGTGCTTCAAGATGTTCATATTATGATTTAATTCCGTTTAACTTAAAAAAGTTTATGCTAAGAACCCCAGGCCAACACGTTCTGACGACGTATGTTTGTAGCATTCGTTAAAATAAGATATAAAAAAGCATAACATATTTTTATAGCTCGCTTAATTTCTCAATATAGCGATAAACTATATCTTTACAAGTTTGGTAGTTTTTTTTTTTGTATCTTTTAGAATGCAACGTTGTGACGCTACTTAATATTGTCTCAAAAAAAAATATATTTATAACTCAAACTTTCCCACACAAGAAAATATAGTAGTTCCCATTAAACGGATCATTAAACAGCTGAGAGAGAGAGAGAGAGAGAGACAGAGACAGAGAGATAGAGAGAGACAGAGAGATAGAGATAGAGAGAGATAAATAAAGCCAAATAATTTAATCAAGTGTCGCAACAGTTTCTTTACCCTTGTTTGTTAAAAAAAAAAATAAATAGAAAAACGCGTTCATTTCTATAAATCAACTTTCGCTGTGCTAATTTCTCTTTCACTATTAGAATGAATTTTTTTTTTTTTTTTTTGAATTTTTTTGCTCCTAAATAAAAGCATAAACAAAAAAACTAAACACTAAAAAATACCTAAACAAAAGCTAATAAGCCAAATAAAACATCATGGCTCACCGTTACATACACACACACACACACATGCATACATACATACATACATACATACATATATAGTAACAAGTATGCTGTTGCTCTCGCTCGCTCGCTCGCTCAGTTAAGCATGTCAATGCTGTCTATTAACGCACAACAGCAACAACAGCAACAACAGCACAACTGGCAATTATGAAAAGGAAAAAAAAAATAAAAAGAAGAAGAGACAACAACAACACAAATCAGCGAAAAGAAACGCAGCGCATAAAAGCAATCAACAGCAACAAAAATAAAGCGACGCGAAACAAAACCGAAAGTATAAAAAAGCAGGAAAAATCTAAAATACAAACAAAACAAAAACTGAAAATGTATTTAAAAAGCAAAAACAAAACAAACAAGTAAACATTTTTTGCGCGTGCCTCATTTTTTTCATTTCATATTTTATTTGATAGTGCGCAGAGCAAATGCAATTGTATTGCATTGATTAAATAAAGAGAAAGAGAGCATGAAATAATGATGATCAACAATCAAATGATAGCGGTATAGTGCAAAAAGTGTCAGAGAGCGTAGAGAGCATATCAAAGTATGTAGATATGGACATATATGCTAAAGCAAAATGCAACAAGTTGAAAAAAGAAATATATAAAGAGCAAAAGCACAAAAAAAAAAAAAAAAACTTATACAAAAATTATACATGCAGGTAGTAGTAGTAGTAGTAGTAATAGTAGTAGTAGTAGTAGTAGCAGTAGCTGTTACCGTTAGTAATGAAATTACAACAACCGTTACATGCATATGTCACACTTAACGTTGACCAATTAAACTAGGTCAGACGAGCATGACTGCGAGTGAAAGGGTGAGAGAAAGAAAGATAGCGACATAGAGAGTAATATGCAGCATAAGTATGTAGGTTGGTTTTCATATTTTTAAGCGACTTCAAACAGCAAGTGAACCGATGTGGATTATTAGAACGAAGCTATCATATAGAAGTGGTTCCATTTAAATTTTCTCATGTTCTGTTGCATGAGAAAATCATAAAATGTGCAATTTGAAGGTCGGTTTTCATTTCGCTTGCCAACAATTTGTTATACTACACTGTCGAGAGCTCGGCTAGCAAGACTCGACAGCAAATTTTTGTTTTGTCGAGCCTAGCCACTCTCTCACACTAAATAAATATTTTTGTGCTTTTCGTTGTAGAACATTTCTCTGTGTGTAGACTTTTTACTTCGCGGTGGCTTCAATTTTTATATTGACAAGAAAACACAAGCTATTTGGCTCTTAGATCAAAGTGAGATGCAAAAATAATAACAATTACATATATGTATGTACAGCAAAGCAAGTAACCGAAATTTTAATAACGAAGAACAATGATAATGTTTGTATAGTTGTCGCTGGTTAATGCAAAGAGCTGCATGTGCGTGTGTGTGTGTGTGTGTGTAGTTTGGTATAGCAATTTGACTCTTCGGTATTCACAGAAAGATAATGAAAAACTAATTATTTATATTTATGGCAGGTTCAAGCTTCATTGATGATTAAAACATATTTTTATTTTTAAAAAAGCTTCCTGCCAGATATAAATAACTACAATATAACAATAAAATCGCTAAAAAACCCACAATTATAACGAAAAACGCTGAAATTGTTTGTACAATTTTTGCTGGTTAATGCAAAGAGCTGAGCGAAATAAGAGTGTGCAACAGAAAAAAAAATATATATATTATATAGTAACATATATACATACATATACATAGCCTATGTATGTATTGTATATATAAAACAAAATTACGTATGTACATATGTACATGTCGCACGTAAGCAAAAACCAAAGCAACAAGAACAAGAACAACTTAAATATGTAGTCTGCTTGATTAGGTTGAAATTCCGTAAACAAATATTACGTTACGTCTACGTCTCGTAATAAAGTATGTAATGTCAAATGAGCTGTTAAATTAACAGCGAACAATATGTGTAATTACTGTTAACAGTGTGAGTGTGTGTTTCTGAGTGTGTGTGTGTGTTCATGTATGTAAAGCGTTTTCGGTGGTGTTAAATAAATATGTACATACATACATTCGTACACAATTAGAGAAACACACCCACTACAACTACTACTACTAACCACTACATGTGGGCGCACATGCACGCATGCATGCATGCATACATACATACATACAAACATACACACATGCATAGTAAAAAAGCGGAAGAGGCCAATGAAGCAACGTTCAAGGTAAGAAAAGAAGGCAAAATGCGAAATAATATACTCGTACATCATACATACATACATACACACATGCATATAAACAATATAGTATAAAAACAAAAAAAGAACCTTGAACTCAAACAAACGCAAACAAATTAGAAGACAAGTCAGAGAGAGAGAGAGAGAGAGAGAGAGAGAGAGGGGGGACTGTCCTAATTTTCTTTTAGCAAATGTTTACCAAATAAAACAAAAAGAAATTTACAGGCACACACACACACACACACACACACATACACATAGTAGGTGGTGCATAAGCTAGTTTAAATAAAAATCATTCGATTCAATGAAAAATAATTAAATATATGCATAAATGTGCTACGTAAACAGTGCAAAACACACAAAAAAAACGTAAACATAACAGTTATGTAGTAAATATTAACATAATGAACGGTAAAATAGATTACATGTATGTACAGTGGGTAATTTGATACACTGGTCATTTGAAATTTTAAAACGTTTTAAGGGCCATTTTCACGACTTGCGTACATATTTATAGCTCATTTTTTTTTATAGGCTATTTACTATTTTTCAATGTCACACGACTGTTATTTAGCCTATAAACGTATTGCCTAGTTCGACAAACCAATATATGTATGTACATATGTATACATATATATTTCAAAGATAGCTGCCAACTTGACTTTACAATTTCGATAACAAACCAAACCAAAGCAAAAGCAAAATGTAATTGAAATTGAAAACAAACAAAATTGAAATTTTTTACAAAAAATTTGGAATGCAAACGGTGCATATTATATACATGGATTGGCTTGTTATTTCTTTCTACAGCGGCGGCGCCCACTCTCAACCAATTTGTTCTTGTAATTTATACTTTTTATACATTATTGGCTTATCGCTAAATTGTATTTTTTATATGTGAGACACAAAGACAGCTTCCTTATTAAAACATTAACAGTTTCCTTGCTTGTTACAGCAACTTTTCTTATCATTTAAACAAAATTAAACTCCATTTTATAAATTTGACCATTTCAATTGTATTAATTCTTCTTTTATTATTATCAGCTGTTTCGGCAACTTGTCTTATTATCTTATCAAATTCCGCTTGCGTACTTTCTCCAGTAAGTTGCTTTTTGAGTGAGTCAAATTTCTCATTCTCTCAAATTTTGGCTACTGCGTAAATCTAACTGGAAAAATAGGCGAACGGACCTATAAGTGGTATTTTTTTTAAACTTGTAAGCCCGAAAAAGCTGTAAGCCTCGGAATTTTTCGAGGCAGTTGCGTGTACGAGTTTATACAGTTTACGAGGGACAATTACAAGTTCCGCGGAATAGCCATATTGACAAAATTTAAGGAATATACATAATAAGAAAGCAAAATATACAAAAATTGTTTTGTATGCCCATAACAAGGATTTTACCTGTAAATCGGTAATTACTAGCTATTTAAACGCTGAAGTAAATGCGCGCTGGCGTTAGAATATAATGCTTTCTAACGATGCTTGTGGTTCTACACATGTCTTCTTTTGTGTACGCCACTATTAGTTTTAAATAATAATTAAGTAATAATCTCTTTATTTAAAATAGTAGCTCCGCGTATAACGATTTAGCACTGTAAGTACACCAAAAAAATGTATCTTCACGCCGCCAAAATAGTAGAAATAGTTAATTTGAAACAGTCGCGTGTACAGCATATAATAAAATATATATATATATTATTATGTTCAAAGTGCACCAAACAAAATTTTCAACGCGGTAGCAGAGCGTTACATTTTAAGCAGCGTGTAACAGCATGCGATTACATATATACGCTGCAAAATTTGGCAGTTGGCAGAGGTGTACAACGAACTTGTCAAGACAAGTAACTCGCAAAAAACCGTACATTAATAAGAAAAATAAAAATGTGCCTGAGCTTGCCTTTGCAAAGGCGCAAATTATTATTGAAAAATGTATATTTTTAGCACAGACGAGTAAAATTTTAAATTTATGGGCGAGCGAAACTGTCAAACTATAAAACACGTTGGTGGTAGTGTCATGTATGCGAGTTGTATGTATGTGTATATATATATATATATATATATATATATATATATATATATATATATATATATATATATATATATATATATATATATATATATATATATCTGTTATTGTTATTGTTATGATGGTAACATGGAGAAGACTTTCTCTCTCAATATTCTTGAGGAAAATTTGCTACAAAGAACAGTTTGCAATATTAACTAGATAATCAACCGCATTTACTTTCACTTCAAAAACTTTTTTAGCACTGTTGTGATTTGAAAATTCGATGAAACGAAAAAGCGACAGTAAAAAGAGACAAACATATTCATAATAGGATTTAGCCTGCGAGATAATGAGATAGATTACAAGTATTACAGTGTTTTATGTAATCTTCGTCTCCTCTTTATTCGGGCTTTCGTAGTTTTTTTTTATATACATATATAAGAATTTATAAAATGACTTTTAAACTTAATCAATTTACAATTTTAAAATTTTAGAATTTGAAATTTGCAGTTCTGGCTCAAATACAACCCACTGTAGCTAACATAGAAGTTCATTCACATATGCCTGTATGTATGTATGTATGTAGAGATAAAAATTTATCTAAGTACACGTGCAAACGTATTTACTACATATAACTGCGTGTACAAGTGTGTGTGTGTGTGTGTGTGTGTGTGAAACCACAAGCATACGCACTTCACCGTTATCAGTTAGAAGTATGTACAAAAAAAAAAAAAGATTGAATAAAGAAAGATAAGCGCAAAGCGAAAAAAAATAAAATGAAAAGCTTTATGCAACAACAACAACAACAATAACAAGAAGAAACGCAAAAAAAAGCAAAAAAAAAGCGAGCCAAAAACAATAAAACAATAAAATGCAAGTCAAGGTTCGTTTTTTTGGACACGCGTTTGCCTTTGCTTTTCATATCTTAATTTTTTTTCCACATTTCTTCCACTTGTTTACTTTGCTTGCGTGTATTCGCTTTTATGGTTTTATATATCTGCTACGCTATACAAAAAAAAAAATAGCACATTTAAATTTTCCGTATTTCTATACGTTGCGGAGATATAGGCCAAGTTTTAAAAATGTAGCGTTGTTTTTTTTTTACTTTTTTGCATCTTCCAATGTTCTCTGCTTTATAACACGGAAACTAACACTTCAACGAGAAAATGTATTAACAAATTTTTTCTTGCAAATAACGTCTAGTTTAATTTTCCTATTGATACATTTTCCATAACTCTGCTGGTTTCGAAGAAAATGTAAAAAAATACAGTTTTTGCGCTATAACTCGGAAACTATCACTGCTACAACAACAACAACAACAACAACAACAACAACATAAAACCTATAAATATCAGAGTTGTCAGTCTAAAAGCACATTTACTTCTTGAAGGCCTTTCAGCATAGTTACACACACACACACGCAGTTTTTTGCATAAACCATATATAAAAAATGTTGTAAAATTGCTTGTTAGCTTCTAGTAGCTAAAAGTAATTTATACGCCTTATATTTTGTACATAGCACTTTAACCTTTAAACGTCTAAAACTAATTGAATTTGTAATAGTTACTTTTTAATTTTGTTTAACATTAGTTTTAGAACGAATTGTGGTTAAGTGAAAAGAAAAAAAATAATAATAATTTATGGTGTCACAAATGGCAGCTTTAACGAATTTTCAAAAAAGCATTGTTATTTTCTTTAAATGTCAGCATTCTACTTCTATTAACTGTGAACTCTTTACTGCTGGCATTAAAAATTTATAAATATTGATCAAGCAATATTAAATAGCAACACACTTTTTATAGTGGTTGTTTTCTCAAATGTCTTTTACTGGCTTTATGTATTATGTATACGAGTATAAGTTTAATAAACAAGTATTTTACATATGTATGTAGATCAAAACTGTATGAATTTCCAACAAAAGTACCGTTATTTATAGGCTGTGAAATGAAAATACAAATTTCTATGTCTAAAAATAAGCTTATTCGACATAATAGTTGCGAAAAATAGTGCACCACTATTATTGTAGCAAAAGTAAAAATAAAAATGTACCGTTATAATCAACAATCCTATAACTTATCTACATATGTACATATAGTTTCTTATATAACAATTCGCTTTTATTGCAACAGTTCGTTTAGTAGTTTTACAGAAGCTAATTAGATTGCTTGAAAATGATTTAAAAAATCATAACAAAAACTAGCTTCAAATTGAAGTAAACCTTCAGAGATATGTAGATAGATAGACAGACAGACAGACAAACAGTTGAAAAAGTATACAGAGCATGCAAACCAAACTATGTTGTCCTACATACTTTCGCTAGAGCACAAAAGTAGGAGATAAAGAAAAAGGAACGCGCAATAATGATGTAGTGGGCGCGGGTCCAGTAAATATAAAAACAACAGCCCTGACCTTAATTTGGTGTTGACACACGACACACACACACACACACACACACACACACACACACACACACACACACACACACACACACACACAGTCATACATACACACAGAGTCATATATACACATGCAATGCCATAATAGTAGTAAAAACTCAAAGAAAGAAGGAAAATTATAAAACAAAGAAAGGAGTGACTGACTTTGTTTGCTTTTTCGTTTATCAGCAGGATTAACGGAAGAAATGTGTAGGAATGAAAATACATGCAATCAGCTGTTTCTTCTTCTTCTTCTTCTTCTTGCCTAATCACCTTTAAATTGGTTTTTGCTTTTGTATGCTGAGAGAAAGTGTCAGCAAAAGTCTTGTATTTTTTGCTTTTTATTTTTATTGTTTTTATTTTCTTCTTATTCTTTTATTATTTATGTGCTCGTGCACCCCTTCTCTGCCACCGCCACCACCACCGGCACAACACTTACTTAGCGCTCTTTCATGCATACTCAATGCTGTACACTGTGTGGCCATGAAATAAGCAACAAGAACAAAACGCTAATATTAATGAGCGAAAATAATTAAATTTGTTTTTGCGCATTTTGCTTTTGCATTTAATTTTTTGTTTTTTGTTTTATATTTTGTTTTTTTTTTTTTTTTTTTGTTAATGTATTTTAAACATTTTCATTTTGTTTTGCTTTTGTTTACGCTTTTGCTTTTGCTTTTTTTTCGCTCTCTACTGTTTTTAGAGAGTTCAATGCGTTTTTTATTTCTTTCCGCTATTTTGTTGCTTTTGCTGTTGTTGTTGTTTGTTGTTGTTGTTGCTGTGGTTTTATTGATGCTGCTAACCTGTCTGTCAATGTACGAATAAACGAACGCGCAATGACATTGAAGGAAGAGCCTCGACGACGACGACGACAACGTTGAACAACAAGGGCAGTTACAATAATACATTAAAAGCTCAATTTTTTTTTTTTTTTTTTTGAAAAAATATTTGTTTTGTTAGGAAGTTTCTTTGAGTCGTCAATTAATATAAACAAACTCATTATGTATAATGTAAAACAAAAAATCTAATACTAGTATAAAGATATACTAGTAGTTTGTATGTTTGCATGTAGCAGCTAGACTCTGGAACTATCGAGCAATACGTACTCGAACCAAGTAGGTAGAACATATAACA
>JAWNNQ010001575.1:0-93437 GCA_035044765.1 Leucophenga montana
TGTTTTCTATCTACGGCACTTTGTTACCAAAAGTGCTTGGCTAACTCCGGCACTTTGTTGCCAAAAGTGCTTTCTATCTACGGCACTTTGTTACCAGAAGTGCTTGGCTAACTACGGCACTTTGTTGCCAGAAGTGCTGTCTATCTAAGGCACTTTGCTACCAGAAGTGCTTGGCTAACTACGGCTGAAAAGATATCAGAAAGTAATATTAGTAATCCGCAGTATCCTTACCACTGCTGGTTGCGACCGTCCAAACCGGCGGTCGATGACTGACTAACTAATTTCTGCCAGTGCTGCTGTATTTGTGCAGTTTCTCAGCTAACTGCTATCGATAACTGCTCATCGATACTCGATTCTTTCGATCGATACCGATGGCGTCAGCTGCGATTCGATAGCTGCTCATCGGTAATCGAGTGAATCGGTCGATACCGTCTGTAACGATCGATTATACGATTGTAGTTGGTGCGGCCGTTCTGTTTTAATTATGTTAAATTGAATTAATGTTCTTTTGTCCTTTATTTAATATGAAAACATATTCAATCTATTCAACAATAATACTTTTCTAGGTTTTTGTTTCCGTTAATTCAACTTAATTTAAATTTGTGCGTTGCAACATCAGTAACGTCACAAGTCATACGATGTGATGCTGTAAGGATATGAGAAACTAGGATTAACAGAGCTGCAAGAATACGTACTTTGGAAAAAGTCGGCGAATCAGAAGATGCAACAGCACCATCAAGAAATAATTGCGAAAGAAACTCTGAAGTCCTACGTTTCGTATTAACGAAATTGAAAAACGATTTTGGATGATTATCTTCAGGCATTGTAATAGGAGGAATCCTATTAATAAATACATCAAAACCAGTATCACCAAAAACAAGATCAAGAAGTCTTTCAGAGCTTTTGCGAACATTAGTGCACTGTTGCATGGACAATGCAAAAAGACTATCAAGAAACTCATTCTTTACCGCTGGAATCAGCAGAGAAGTATCAATCAAATTTGACCATCTTATATTAGGTAGATTAAAATCACCTAAAACAATAAGATGATTCATGTAAAAGAGTAGCGATGTATGAGATCGCAGCGGCATGCTGACAGTAGATCCTCATTTCCGAAGAAGGAGGAATGTATGAGTAAGTAATGTATATGTTAAAACCACGAAAAGATGTTTTGACACATATAAATTCAATGTCCTGATATATACCAATTACCCCAAACAACAGAGACGATTTGACTGATATTCGAACACCACCACCAGAGTGATTGGCATGATTTTTTCTAAATGTAACAAAATTATCATTGAATAACTCAGTGTGTGTGGTTGAAATCAAGTTTCACTGAAGACAATTATGTCAGAAGTAAAAGAAAAACTATTAAGATAAACATTACTAAGTTAGTTCTTAACCATCTCACATTTTGATAATGAATTAGGAAAGAAGTGGAACTTAGTTTTTTGGCACAGAAGTTGAAACAGAGTTCAACTCAACAGGATTCCGTACAGGGGTACGTTTACTTTTATAGACATACTTATGCACAACAATACCAGAAGGCCAGAAATTGGGAGATAGAATGGTGTCGAAAATAGATACAGGAACAATTACTTTAAAAGAGGAGATCGAACTCGAGTAGGAGAAGTTAAATTTAGAAACATATATGTTATTGAAGCACTTAAGAGAAGAATTAATATATGATTTTATATTATCTTCAGTAGTATCAGAAGCAAGACGTGATAGAAATACAGATTTACGCGGGGCACCTACGGTCAGGATATTTGCTATTTCACAAATTTAATTTTGTGTACGAGGTGTGTACAAAAAGTAAGGTGACTTTGTGTTGGTACAGTTTCAGCTATGTAGCATGTATAGTTTATTTGTGAGAGGCATAACGGTTTGTGCGTGCTCGGCGATTTTCTGCTATCGAGCTCAGGGGCTATTGAATGACGTCAACAACGATCCAGATTTGCTCAAAAGGGTCATAACTGGTGACGAAACATGGGTATATGGTTATGACGTTGAAACCAAAGCCCAATCGTCCCAATGGAAGAGCCCAGGTGAGCCAAGATCGAGAAAGCACACCAAGTTCGATCAAATGTCAAAGTTTTGCTCACTGTTTTCTTCGATTACCGTGGCGTAGTGCTTCGAGGATTGGAAAAAGCGTTGGCATAAGTGTATTGTATCTAAGGGGGATTACTTTGAAGGGTACCACATATATATTGATGAATAAATAAATATTTTTCACAAAAATTCAAAGTCACCTTACTTTTTGAACATACCTCGTAGATGATAGGCCAGCAGAAAAGCTAGTCATAGCTTCTACAACAGAATCAGTTACCAAAGAATTATTATGAGGCACAACAGTTGACGCTTCGAAGTTGAGATCAGGCACTGTTTTGTTGGTGTCAATTCCCATTGGCACCAAGGTTGACTTCTCAGAAGGTACTAAGGAGGGAGAGACAGAAACCGTAGAATCACCTGGTTTTCCATCGAAATGTGATAAAAATGCAGGGGCTATAATTTGAAAATTCGGAGTTACAGGTACATCCTGTGAAATAACTACGGGCGAAGGCTTTGAGTTCGGAGAATTTCTTTTTTTACGTTTAGGAGAAGCATTTAGACACTTAAAATCGTTAAATGATTTTTCAAGTTGCTGAAATATGTTTGTTCATGATTTTTAAACAACGATTAATTTCAGTGAAACCAACCCTAGTCTGATTCAAAAATTTGATAATTTCAATCTCTGTCATTATACAGTGGGAATAAGTCCAACGTAGACCTTTCCGTTCATTAATGGCATCAAGAACACGCCCGTAAAAACCAGCGCAATACAAGTGCGAACATTATCGAATAACCAAGAAGCATGTACATGCCTTGTTTTTAAATTGGCAGCAAGGATCGGAACTAGCCATATTAAATTTAATATAAAACAGAACCAAAAGGAGTAAATTATTGGAGCCAAAAAGTATGCTGTATAAAAAATGAACAAAAGCTAAAATGAAATTAGAGAAAGAGTACCACTATTACGCTCGCATAACCCAACTCAAAAAAATTAAAAGAACAAAACCAAAACTACAAGTATGTTAGGATGTTTGTCTGTTTAGCAAGATAACAAACGGGTAAGCGAAAAGAAAGTTAAGAAAAAACACACTTGCAGTAAATAAAAGTAAATTAAAAAGGAAAACTTTAAACTTTAAGATATATTTGAAGAAATTAAAATTCTTTTAAGACTTTAAATCAACTTTAAATGAGTGCACACGTAAGAATAGACCGCACTGAGAGAAAGATATCAGTGATAACTGGAAAGAACGAATGCTGCTGCCGAATGTGCTCTACTTCGAGATACAATATATTAAATTGTTTAACGCTTTTTATATAAACAGTGAATAGGAAATGGATTTCTAGACGTGCTGTCGTTGAGCAGGCTGAATTATCGGGCCGTGCTGCCTGTTTACATTTTGCCGAATACTTTTTGACGCGTTTTTTTGTTTTTATGATTACGGTCTATTTGAGGCACTGAATAAGTTCTTTCTAACTGCGTAAAATATCTGATTGAAAAACTTGCGATTAATTGTATCTATAAGCGCTATGACGGTCGTACGAGTACAAAATAGTACAAAAATAAGTTTTTTTATTTTTTTTTTAAATTTCTTTATTTATAGACTTTATTTATAATGCTTAGATATTAGGGTATAGTTTAACTTTTTTATACTATTCATATAGAGGGTGAATAGTTTTATCAGTTTATCTGAAAGTTTGTAACGCATTAAGGAGCCATCATACATACCATAAACTATATATATTTTGATCAGCACGACGAAACGAGTCGATCTAGCCATTCCATTCTGTCTGTCCATCCGTCTCTCTGGATGTTGTTGCGCATTTTTTGGCCATAAATTTTTAAGATATACGGTTCTAAATCAGCACAAAGACTTCTTTTTATTGCAGTTTTATTCGGTATACAAATTTATCACTTTTAAGGGTAGCCCCCATAGAAAAGTACCGCCGAATTTTTAATTTTGTATGAACACTTTCTTATTACAGTAAATATAAACAATCTTATGGACAAGCGATTCACATATAAATAAATATATATGATTTCTTCATTTTTGGGGCAGCCCCATACAAACCCACACCCCATTTTTGAGACTCCATGAAAAACTTTATCATTTCAGTCAAACACATAGTGGTTTCATATGGACGGACTCTTCGCATAATTATGAAGGGGTGTCTCACGACCACTTTTAGGGGTATACTCCACCAAACTGACATCCCACGTTTAGGCTGTTAGATTTTACAATAACATTTTTTTATATAAAGTTCACAACTTGAAAATTCATGTGAATAGTATTCAAACTTTGACAGCTGCAACGGATCATGGTTTGTTTTTCATTTTGCTTATATCAACATAATAAGAAGTTTAGTTTTTATAAGGTGTGATATGGGCTATGGTTAATCCTACTACCTGCAGTCCTGCCACGTTGGAAACCTGCTGAGATCGCCGACAATATTTGGGAGCTTCATTCAGTTAAGTGTGGATATCCCATATAGCAATAATTACCCCAAAAAGAAGAAAAATTGGATAGAATAGAAATCAAAAGAGTGTAGTATATGGTGCCTTGTGTTCTGATGAGGCGAAATTTATCACTCCACATTTGATCTAATTGTACCGCATTTCATACTCTAATGGAATAATTTTTTTTTTTTTACATAAATTATATTACAATATGAATAAAATGTTTCTTAATATTAAAAATGTTCAAACATGTAGATGTGTGTGGTTGTCGGAAAATCAAGGCTTGGTTGATCTCCGGCGGTGGAAGGCCTAAAGTCAGAGAGATAATTAAATAATAACACCGCGTCCCTTAATTACACTTGTGTAGTTTATTTGAGACTGAAATTATGTTCATATAATACAAACTGAGTTGTAGCACTTTATCTCATACATGTTGTTATAACAATTCTATCGCATTGTAACATGTTCGTACATATCCGAACTTAAACACCCTTCCTCAATGCGAATCTATATTATCATTTTTTGAGTCAAAACATTTTACTTAATTTAAGTTTTACAATTCAACAAAACCACAATGTTTCTACTTTAACATATTTTTAGTGAATACATCTGCTATCATGCTATTCGTAGAAAAATACTTAAGCTCTATATCGACCTTGCATCGTACACCGGATTTTTTGCCAAATTTTGTTTGCTGCCAGATCTGATTTCAGTCATTAAGCGCCTCCTTAGTCGCTGAAGCCAAGGCCAAGAATTCTGCCAGAATCACATGCTTAACTCCGGCCAGATGTCCTCAGTGCGTTGGGCCAACTTTACCACCGAGTGATAAATATCCGGCCTTGCTGTTAATGCTAGCCACATCAATTCGCCGATGACTGACTGATACGCCTTTACATCTACGATCGGACAACTCTCACTGTCGCATATCACTTGGAATCTGGCATCCAATGGTGTTGACGCCTGTCTCCATTGTTCAATGCCGTGGCGCCGTAACAAGTTTCTGATATAAAGCGATTCACTCACAGTGACCACCGCTCTGTCGCTTTGCTGCTCAACCTGCACGCCCAGGAAAATTTGAAAAGGCCCTTATCAACGCAATCAAACTTGCAGGCAATGCTTGATTTTATACTCTTCAGAATCGTCTCCGACTGGCATGCTATAAGCAAATCATTAACGTAAACCAAAACTATACATAAATTTCGTTTAATGTCCTGTCTATACAGGCTTGGTTCATTGTCGCGCTGTATAAACCTGATGCCGCGTAGCGTTGCGTCAAGCTTGGAGTTTCTCAGCCTCAAAAACTGTTGTGGACCGCTCTCATCATGATAACCCTTAGGTTGCTGCATATATATAACGTCGCTTAACTCGCTGTTTAAGTAGGCAGTGCATACATCCATCTGATGCACAAATAGTTTCAACTCTGTTGATAGAACCAAAACCAAACGTATTCTCTCATACCGAGAAACGTGCAAAAAAGTATCTTTGTAATTAACGCCGAATTTCTGCGAACATCTGACTGACTGCTGCGGCTGACTGCTAAAAAGGTGCATTTTCATTGCGGACGACCCGGCTTGCTCCGATTCCTTCAGCACGAATAAATTTATCGCCAGTCAACAACACTGTTTCTAATAGTTTCTCGAACTTTGCAGAAAGATCGCGCACACAACACATATGTGCTGTTGCACCGCTGTCCAGACACCATATTGTCCGTCCAAATACCGTTGAGTCTGCTGTCGCCAAAACAGCCAAATTCTTATCTCGTTGTTGTTGCTTTGTTGCTTGCATTTCTGCACTACATTCGTTTTTATAATACCCCTGCTGCCCGCAGTTGAAGAATTGTACGTTTTTCTTTGTTGGTTTTTTCTTTTTTGTCGTTACATTTTGCGACATCACAAGAAACGCCTGCAGCTCGGCGTCTGTGTGTAACGGATCATCTAACCTGCTATGCCGCTCCCTCTCTCTCTTCCATCAATTCTATTTTAAGCAGATCAAGCGGTGGTAAACTGTCCCTTGTCTCCATAGCAATCACAAAATTCTCAAATTGCTTTGGAAGACTTGATATAGCAACATTCATTTTTTCCTTTATTTTATTTACATCTATCTAGGGATAATAAGCTAATGTTATAAGCGAGGATAATTACAGAGAATTTTTACATGTTATGATTATTTAGATACTTTACAGTTATCTCTCATGACTCAAATGATAGCAAATTCAAGAAATTCACTCTGGGAAAAAGGGACGAGAGCAAGATTTCTCCGGCTCTCCTCAATACAAATAATGCAACAAAAACATTACCAATAACTTCCAGCGCAAAAGATTCAGCCTCACTGTAGTGAGGAGTTTAATCTGCACTACTCCAACAACCCCGCCCCTACCGCTTCCCAGCGATAACAGTATTTTGTTATCGCAAAACAGCTGCATTCGAACGACGCAAAATGCAATACCCCCAAGAATCCCTAACATTTTAGGTCCGTCGAGCTCTACAGCATATTCATAAGCTAGGACAACTCTCGCATGATCAACTTCGTCCACAAAAACAATAACATCATATTCAACGGTTCCATTGTTAAGTACAATTGCAACAAATAATACCCAGGTAATTTCTTTATGAGAAAATAACGAGAAAGAAGCCAATAATACAGTGCGTTCCGTTGTGCACTCCCTGTTGAGTTGTTTCATTTACTGTTAAAGTAGTTTCTCTGGTTCGTAGCTCGTCCAACCATGCGTCCTGTTTTCCAGTTGTCTCAGCTGCTTTTGCTGTAGATGCTCTGGTTCGTAGGCCTTCCAAGCGTGCATCTCGCTGTTTATTTGTTTCATTTCTGGTTCGTAGCTCTTCCATCCGTGCGTCCCGTTTCCTCAGATCTTCTTGCAGTAGATGCTCTGGTTCGTAGGCCATACAAGCGTGAATCTCGCTGTTGAGTTGTTTCATTTGCTCTTGAAGTAGTTTCTCTGGTTCGTAGCTCGTCCAACCGTGCGTCCTGTTGTCTCAGCTGCTCTTGCAGGAGATGCTCTGGTTCGTAGACCAGAGTTGTTTCACTTGCTCTTGAATTATATTCTCTGGTTCGTAACTCTTCCAGCCGTACGTTCCGTTGTCTCAGCTGCTCTTGCAGTAGATGTTCTGGTTCGTAGGCCTTACACGAGTGCACTCCCTATTGAGTTGTTTCATTTGCTCTTGAAGAAGATTCTCTGGTTCGTAGCTCTGCCAACCGTGCGTCCCGTTATCCAGTTGTCTCAGCTGCTCTTGCAGTATATGCTTTGGTTCGCAGGCCTCCCAAGTGTGCATCTCGCTTTTGAATTGTTTCAGTAGCTCTTGAAGTAGATTCTCTGGTTCGTAGATCTTCCAACCGTGCGTCCCGTTGTCTCAGCTCCTCTTGCAGTAGATGCTCTGGTTCGTAGGCCATCCAAGCGCGCATCTGGCTGTTGAGTTGTTTCATTTGCTCTTGAAGTAGTTTCTCTGGTTCGTAGATCTGCCAACCGTGCGTCCCGTTGTCCAGTTGTCTCAGCTGCTCTTGTAGTAGATGCTCTGGTTCGTAGGCCTTCCGAGATAAGTAGATTCTCTGGTTCGTAGCGCGTCCAACCGTGCGTCCCGTTGTCCAGTTGTCTCTGGTTCGTAGACCTTCCAAGCGTGCATCTCGCTCGGTTGGTAGATCTACGAACCAGAGAATCTATTTCAAGAGAAAATGAAACAACTCTACAGCGCGATGCACTCTTGGAAGGCCTACGAACCAGAGCATCTACTATAAGAGCAGCTGAGACAACTGGACAAGAGCAAATGAAACAACTCAACAGCGAGATGCACGCTTGGATGGCCGACGAACCAGAGCATCTACTGCAAGAGGAGCTGAGGCAACAGGACGCACGGATGGAGGAGCTACGAACCAGAGAATTTACTTCAACAGCACATGAAGCACTCAACAGCGAGATGCACGCTTGGAAGGTCTACGAACCAGAGGCAAGTCTCACTAGAGTCAATTATGTCATTAGTAAAAGAAAAACTATTAAGATAAATATTACTAAATTAAGTTCTTAACCCTTTCACATTTTGATAATGAATTAGGAAAGAATTGGAACTTAGTTTTTTGGCACCGAAGTTGAAACAGAGGGCACCTCAACAGGATTGTGTACAGGGGCACGTTTCCTTTTACGGACGTACTCATGCACAATAATACTAACAGGCCAAAAATTGGGAGAAAAAATGGTGTCGAAAATAGACACAGAAAATGTTCAACATGTTGAGCAGCGTGGCCTCGGAAGCGCCAACATGTTGAGCAGCGTGGCCTCGGAAGCGCCAACCTTATCGCCAGGCTTCAAGATGGGCACATCGTTGATGATTTCAATTGTACCCTTAGAAAGCTTGGTTGGAATGGACAGAGCCTGGAAGAAAGAAGTCTTCTCGGGACCCAAACCGGTGTTCTGCGCTGGAATGATAACAGGCAGCGGTTCAATGGCACCGGGACGCGCTGGAAAGAGGAAATATAACGCGAGTAGGAGAAGTTACATTTGGAAACCGATATGTTATTGGAATATTTTAGAGAAGAATTTATGTATGATTTTATATTATCTTCAGTTGTATCAGAAGCAAGACGAAAAATAAACACAGATTTGCGCGGGGCAACAACGGTCACGATATTTGCTTTTTTAGAAGTTTGATATTGTGTAGAAGATGGGCCAGCTGAAACGCCAGTAATAGCTTCTACAACAGAATCAGTTGCCTACGAATTATTATGAGACACAGCAGTGCAGTCTTCAACAACTACCAGAGGGTTGGAAAAAGCACTAGTTCACGCTTCGAATTTGAGATCAGGCGTTATTTTATTGGTGTCAATTTCCATCGGCCCTTAGGTAGTCTTCTCAGAAGGTACTAAGGAAGGAGCGACAGTAACCGTAGAGTCTTCCATTTTTTCATCGAAAGGTGATGCAAATACAGGGAATATAATTTGAATATTCGGAGATACAGTTTCATCCTGTGAAATAACTATGGGCAAAGGCTTTGATTTCGGAGAATTTCTTTTTTTTACGTTTAGGAGAAGCATTTAGGCACTTAAAATCATTGAACGATTTTTCAAGTTGCTGAAACTTTGTAACGACGTCACAGGCAGGGGTTAGATCAGCGGGTGTCCAAAATTCGATGCGACAGAAATTTTTATAGAATGTCGAGACCAGGCCTGTTCGTCAGCTATACCCTTCTCAAAAAAATAATGAGACAAAATACTTCGATATTTAGTCTACAATTTTATTCACAAAATCATTAGCGTTATTCTTAACTTATGCTATTAATAAACCAGAAGTGCTTCTCTAACTACAGCACCCGTTGCCAGAAGTGCTTTTCTACAGCACTCGTTGCCAGAAGTGTTCTTCTAACTATAGCATCCATTGCCAGAAGTGCTCTTCTAACTACAGCACTCGTTGCCAGAAGTGCTTTTCTAACTACAGCACCCATTGCCGAAATGTTTTTCTAATCACAGCACCCAATACCGAAATGCTTTTCTAACTACAGCACCTATTACCAGAAATGTTTACTATATTACCATAGTACCTAGTACCAGAAATTCTATGCTAAAGTACGGCTAAAAAAAGAAGAGCAGAAAAATATTAGTAATTCGCAGTATTCTTACCACTGGTGGTTGCGACCGTCCAAACCGAAGGTCGAAGACTGACTGACTAATTACTGCCAGTGCTGCTTTATTTATACAGTTTTCCAGCTATGATGCGCTGCCGCGCTGCCCATAACTGCTCATCGATACCCGATTGCTTCGGACGATGGCAGCTGCTGCGGTTCGATATCTGATCGTCGGTAACCGAGGGAATCGGTCGATAACTCTTGTGGCCGTTGGGTTTAAATTCTATTTTTCTTTTTTACTTATTCTTATTACTGCTACTATTATGATTTCAAAGTTAATCTTTAATGCTTCAATGCCTTCTTATGTTATTATGTTAGACGCTAATACTCAAACTTAGCTTAAGCTATATTTTGTGCGTCGCTATTTGAGGGCACAACTTGTCGTTCATAATTTTTAAACAACGATTAAATTCAGTGAAACCCGACCTAGTTTGATTAATAAATTTGATTATTTCAATCTCCGTCGTTCTATAGTGGGAACAAGTCCAAAGTAGACCTTTCCGTTCGTTAATGGCGTCAAGAACACACTCGTTAAAACCAGAACAATACAAGTGCGAAACATCGCATAACCAACAAGCAAGGAATTAATCAGTACAATACAATAATACAATTTAAATTGGCAGCGAGGATCAGAACAAGCCATGTTAAATTTAGTATAAAACAGAACCAAAAGAAATAAATTATTGGTGCACAAAAAGTATACTGTTTAAAAAATGTATATTAGTTAAAACGAAATTAGTGCAGAAAGAGTAATACTATAACGTTCCCAGAACTCAACTCAAAAAATTTAAAAGTACAAAAACAAAACTAGTATTTTTGTCTGTTTAGAATAGAAAAAAATAGACGCTTGCAGTAAATAATTAACACAAAGTAACCAATATTTAATCTAGAACAATGAATAATGAATATAAATGCGATTTTTATATTGGAAATTAGAAAGTAAAACTTTAAACAATAATGTCAGATATATTCTACAAAATTTAAGACTTTAAATCAACTTTAAATGAGGGTACACGTAAGAATAGACCTTGACACAGTTTAACATGGCTGCTACCAAGTGTTTTTCAGCTTCAGTAATACAAAATTCTTAATTTGTTCGAGTTACTTCTTTACTTGTTATAAAATACGCAACATTTGGATAACTTTCGTTAGAATGATAGCTTCTGTGTCTACAAAGTTTATTTTGTGTTACCTCCAGAATGGAGGACTATTAATGGATCGATTTGATATAATGATATCGACTTCACCATAATCTATATTGTATTGCATATCTCAAAAGTTTGACAGTCAGAAAGGTGAGTAGGAATTTTGAAAACTAGGAATTGACGCGTGGTGACTCCGTGGGGTAGTTTCAAGGTTTTTACTATATTCGTGCTGATGTTCTCTAATCGAGGCTCTGTGCTTCAGCTGTATATGTGAGACGTATCTAAAATCGTGTAACGAGTGTGGGCTGTGTAATATTTGCTGTGAAAAATTGCTGTATGCTGTATTATTATAGCTATTGCTGTATGTGTCACGAACACGTGTGATGTGTGTTGATATGTGGTAACGAATGCATAATTGCTTGTCTTATTTTTATGTATGCTTTTTTTAATAATGAGGCGATGTGAATTTAGACCGATAAATTTAACTAATACATTATTTTTGTATGTGGGTATCTGTATACGTGTAAGTGGTTATGATTTGAATTATATGTAAATTTATACGGCTTTTATTTGCTTTTCAATAAAGTAAAGTAGTGTAAATTAAAAAAAAAAATGTTCATTATTTTAGTTGTAAACAAAAAAAAATTTTTTGTATTTCATTTTTTTTTTAATGTTTAACAATCAAAATTTAATTATTAGAGTACGAAATAGAATCCTGCATGAATGTGATCAAAACGCCAAATGATACATTCTCTCAAAAATGAAAGTGCACATTCTTCTAATGAATGTGCATTGAATGAATTAGTTTTCAAAATTCACATTAATTCTAATTCATTCGAAGCTTGTAAATTTTTTATGTTCGAATGCTTATGAAGGTGAACTGCATGAATGAATGATTTCTACTTTTATTAATTAATTAATTAATTAATACTGGCCTGTGAGACAGTGTCCTGTTACTACTCCTATTAATTGATTAATGATTGATTGATGCATCTGTTCTACTGATCCTAAGTCGGTATTTAGTTCTTTTCCGGTCATACTTCATCATTTAGTACCACTCTTACCTTTTCATTTAAGAGTTCACGATAACAATTACGATTTTTTTTCGCAAAGTTAGGGCTATTCGAAGCTACGAAATAATGGGTAGTGCGCAACGCCCCGCTAATACATAATTGTGCACTTCATTGCACCTTATTCTGCTTATCCTGTTTCTGCTTGAGGCCTTTTCAAGTGCTTGCCTCTATACTATTATACCGTAAATCAGTATTGGTTCTACTGTGGCAGTTTACAACCGGATTATAATGGCTGGAGAGAATCCCTTTTCTCTTGACTTGAAGGTTACATGGTGGACTGATAAGTTAGATGCCATTCGACGAACGGTCATTAAGATTTTCAACCGAGCGAAAAGATTTGGTAGGTGGGAGGAATATAGATCATCACCTACCGAATATACGTCAGTACAAGCGTGAATCCTATAGAAGGTACTGTGATGGCTTGCAAACGCATCCTGAAGCAGCCCGTCTCCATAACGTAATCCAAAGAACATTATCTGAAAAAAAAGAGAACGGTATTTATACCAGTAGTAGACATGACACACTTGGACACCCGCTTCAAGTAAACTTTTCTTGGTCTATACTCCAACAAACATCATTGAACTTTCCCATTATATACAGACATATAATAAATATACGAAGGTGCTTTTATTGATGTTGAGGGTGCTTTTGATAACACGATCTATAGCTCCATCATTCAAGCACTTGCGCAGAGGCGTATAAATAACCTCACCTTTGCCTGGGTTGACGCAATGTTAAATCAAAGTGACATATCTTCTTCTGTTGGTAATAGGGCGATCAAGGGGTGTTCTCAAAGGGTCCCTAGTGATAGAAGAACTCCTAATCGAGCGCAGTTCACAAGGGTACTACGTCATTGGATATGCTGATGATGTGGCAATCCTGGTCTGAAGGAAATTTGGGCAAAATGTCACGGATATAATGTGTTCAGCTCTTCAGACTGCAACCAACTGATGTGCCAAGGAGGGCCTTAGCATTAATCCACACAGGAAGTCTTGGTGTCCTTCTCAAGGAAGTACAAATTGAATCTGGGTGCAGTGTACATCCACAACTCTCTTTTGGGATTTTTCGATGAAGTAAAGGCCTGGTGGTTACGCTTGAAAAAAGACGAAATATGGAATACACATCTCAAAAATATCCTCAACAGGGCAACAATGGCCTTATATACATGCAAACGCCTGTCTGGCCGAACGTGGGGCCACTCGCCAAAGATGATCTTGTGGATCTATACTTCAATGGTGAGACCTATAGTAACTTAAGCCGCCCTTGTATGGTGGCCTAAATTGCTGCAGACATGTGAATATGGCAGTGCGACAAACTGTAACGGCTTACCTGCCTGAGCATGTCGTTCGCCATGCGAACATATCCCACTGCTGCAATGGAGGCGATCATCGGTCTACCTCCGCTGCACATTTTTATTCAATCCTTAGCAGCATTAGAGGTTCTGAGACTTCAAACTGCAGACTGTCGGACGCTAAGTAAACTGGGTCCTAGTCTACGATCAACTGGTTCATTGATGGTTCACTTGCCAATATGGGCACAGGTGCGGGTGCTTGCGGACCCAACACCAGGATCTCTATTGTCATGGGTGTCTGACCCACGGTTTTTCATTCTGAGGTCCGCGCCCGACATATGGATAAAAGTCGTAAAGTGGACAAAATAACCATCCTTTCATATAGCCAAGCTTCTATTAACGCACTAACCTCTCCTCGAGGCTGGTTCTTCAATGCTACGATATCCTCTATCAACTGTTAATCGGCCGCAAAGTTTGCGATTTATGAACTAGCCAGGACTAGTTCGGCAACTTCCTTTAAGAGTACGGAACCTTTGTGTGGTATATGTGGCTCATAGTAGATCAAAGCACTGCCTCCCGGTACTGGATATAATATAATGGTTTATGATAGGCCAAGCTACTAACTCGTCCTATATACCAATAAACCTACGCATATCTCAATAGATCAGACCTGAGAATGCACAATGACATCATCCACTGAGATCTTACCTAAATAAACTAGGTCTCTCCTCAGAAACAGAGTGCAGAGTCTGGAGGATGATGAAACTAGTAAAAATCTGCTTTGCGATTGTCCGGCCTTGGCCAGGCTCAGAATTGAGCAGATGAATAGACTTTTTATTACATCTGATAAGATCAGAAGAATCTCATCTAAGGTTATTTTCCGTTTCATTCCGCTTGGATGGCTCTGACACTGAGTCCTAGTTAGTGACTGGTTATGGTTATGGTTAACATAAGATTGTTGCCTAAAGTAATAATTTTAACAAAAAAAAAAAATAAATAATAATCTTAATAAAAAAAAAGTAAACATAAAATGGATAACTAGGTTATTACAGATTAGAATGTAGATTTGTAATGAAACTTAAGAAGAGACTTGGATAGATTGAATTAAAACTGTAAAACTTATTGTATATGGAAAATATATCTCGAAAAGAATCATCGCATGCGTAATTTGCGGTAAGTGTATTGAGGTAGAAGAAACTTTAATTTCTACGGGGCACTGAGAAATTTAATTGCTGTATTAGGTACGGAGCATAAACTTCACCGGAAAGAAGCTTCTGAATAAACAGTACTGCCAGCATCGATCTGCGCTTTCCAAGACTTGATATATTTAAAAGGTTTATCCGATGAATATTAGCAGGTAAATTAATATTAAGGTTCCATCGTAAGTAACGCAACGCAAGAAAAAATTGTTTCTGAACAGATCATTATCGTGCCTTACGGACACTTTATTCTGAGCTCCATACACAGGAGATACTCAAGAATGGGGCGAACCAATGAAGTAAATAGTACATTGGTTATATAAGGATCATAAAACCCTTTTGACCATCGTTTAATAAATCCTATTAAACCCATAGCTTTGTTCTTTATAAAATCTATAAGAGCAATGATAGCAATGCTAGGATCACAAAAATAAAAAAAACAAAAACACCTAGATCACTGAAAAACGAAACTCGCTCTAATCGAGAGCTGTTAATAAAGTATACAGTATTTAAAAGACTTTTACGACAAAATGTAATTACCTCTATTCAAAATTAAACAATTACGTTGACACCAGCTGTGCAGCGCATTGAGGTATGCCTGTAATAAATCATGACTATTAGAGTCAGTAAATGGCAAACATAATGTTACATCATCTGCATACTTGTAAGACAGTGTAAGACATGTAGATTCAATCTCAGGAAAATCGTTGAGGTACCCCAAATAAGACATTTATTTTCCTGGAAAACGTATGCAAAAACGAAATACGTTGAGTGCGAGACTCTAAGTAGGATGCAATCCATATTAGTAAGGACAATGAGAAACCCAAACAGCTTAGTTTTTAAGCAACAGTCAATAATTTACAGAAACGAAGTAATCCGAATGTTTTTAAAAATATTATCACGGAACAATTATAATTTTCCTGCGAGTCACTGCTGTCTTCAGCTCGTCATGGGTTTTTAAAAAGAAGATCTGCAATACCTCCATATATCAAATTTGCTAGCTTTTTTCTGCATTCCTTGCAAATTGCAGACACTTGTTATTCTTTTAGATATAGGCTATATGAATGTAGCAGGGGATCGCACAATGAATCGGCACATAATTTAAGAACACTCCTAGTGTACTAGATTTAAGTACACTAGGAGTATTATCAGGGCCATGATAGTAACTTAGTTTTAGGAAGATTAAATGCTTTTGGACATAATATCTAAGAATACAAGGGACAGTTATAGTTTGCGCATATGAAATTGAAAAGGCAGAGTAGTTGGAATAAAAATTAGGTGAAGAATAAGTACTACATAGAAGTTGATTAAGCTTTGAAATATCGGTTTTGGCAAAACAGCGATGATTTATATATGCAATGCGCTTGACCCCTATAAAGCTGGGCCCTGACAATGCCAATTCAAGTGTTGCATGATATCTATCTTCAGGAATACATATGGGCAAAAATAAAAGCATCTACAGCACTTTCAATAAAAATGAGGTCTTACAATCTATTGCAATAGTTATTAATATTGTTGATATGATAAATTAGCTAAAGAATCGAAGTAATCCAATTGACAGAATCATTGAAAACGAACCGCTACAACTGATCCAAAACACGCTAGGCAAATTAAAATCACCTAATATAAGGAGGTAATCACTTACACGTAAATATTTTGAAATGTTGGTGATATACGCTAGAATCAAATGATGGCAGTATGTAAGAGCAAGTAAAATACAATTTACAGCTCTGAAAAGTTAAAACAACAGAAACAAATTCAATGTCAGTTGGGATTATTCCCTGAAACTTTTCGGATGTCAAAGTAAGCTTAACATAAATCAGCACTCTCCACCTTTACGAGTGCAACGATCTTGTCGGTATATTTTGAAACTATCAGCAAATATTTCAGAGTTTAAAATAATCACAATATAGTGTTTTTGTTGAACGAATGTTGGCACTACGACGTTCAATTATCAATGATACTAAAGCAGTGGAAACATCAGTGGAAGCACCAGTGGACGCAACAGTGGTAACAGCAGTGGAAGCAGTAGTAGTAACAGAAGAGTATGCAACAGGGAAACAGAAGTCGAAGCAACAGCAACATATGATTGGACGATATTTGTCGCGCCATTTACTGCAGTGAATCTTAGATTTTGAGACGAGAAAGGCGCGGGGGATATAACTATATCAGGCGGCTCGGTCCAAATAGTAGCATCAACCAATAAATTCACATTAGACTCACCTATCGCTGATTCATGTGGCATATTTTCTTCCTCTTAGGTGACTAATGGAAGTTGTAATTATCAAACAGGCTGTCTAGCTCAAACGAGAGTTGTTTTACCTTCCAGCGAAATGCATTTTTGGCATGACTATCGTACACCACCAATTTTTTTCTCTACGTAATGAGTATATTACATATTATATATATTACTGCAGATAACTCGAGTACATTAGTAGAGCTTTTGAGAAAATGAAATGAGAATTTAAAACGAGTTCTAATACCATACACTCGTAAAAATCGTTAAATCGTATTTTAAAACATAATTCTCTGGAAAGCGTGGTTTAAATAGGGGCTACCCTAATAAGTGGGCGGTACATCTCTAAGAGACCACCATATTGAATTTCAAGTATATATTGACTTTTTCCATACAAATACATAAAAGTGATCTGTGGGTTTTTATGGGACTACCTCAAAAAGTTGCCGGGACACGCCCGTTTGTATATGTCTATGAAGCGGCTGTAAACTGAAATCCACCAAATCGAATTTCAAGCTATTACTGATTTAAATTAATAAGTTTTTCATACAAAAACACATTTATGGGGGCTACCCCAAATAATTAAATAGGAGCTACCCCAAAAATGTGCGGTACACGCTCACTAGTAGATGTGTATGAAGCGACCATCTATAAGATGCCACCATATCGAATTTCAAGTTGATACTGACGTTTTTCATACAAATATTGTACATAAAAGTGAGATGTGGGTTTGTATGGGACTACCTCAAAAAGTGGGCGTATATAAAGGGCTGTCCACTAAATTGAGTTTCAATCTAATATTGGCTTCAACAAAGTAGTTTTTCATACAAAAATACAAAAGTGTTCAGTGGGTATGTATGATGGCTGCCCCAAAATGTGGGCTGTACACGCCCATTATTCCAGGTCCATAAAAAGGCACCACATTGTATTTCAACGTAATATTGACTTCAATAAAGAAGTTTTTCATGGAAAAACACAAAGGTGGGAAGTAGTTTTGTATAGTGGTTACCCCAAAAAATGGGCACGTCCCACCCATTAATGTATATGTTCAGCGTCCTGCAACTAGAAGCTACCATATCAATTATTAAGTTGATAATGACTACAATAAAATAATTTTTCAAAAAGTCAAAAGTTGACGGTGGGTTTATATGGGGGCTACCCCAAAAAGTGGGCGTGGCGAGTAAATCTTGATACTCTCTTAAACTGCAGTAAAAAGAAGTGTGTTTGCTAAATTTCAACTGGATAGCATTAAAATTGGTCCCCAAAAAATACGCAAACGGCACAATTATGGAATTCTGGCGACTACCTCCGTAGGCTTCGAAGATTCGCTCCTGATGACCTGCCACATAGATAGTATAATTAAATATGTAATAAAGTCTAAAATAGTTTAAAATTGTTAAGAGCTTTTATTAACATCTATATAAGTTAAGTAAGCCACACTATCACTATTTATCCAAATTAGTACTTATTGTTCTTTAAACAGATTGTAAACATTAAAATGAAGTTACAAAAAAAAAAAAAATAAAAAAATTTGTTTGTTTGTTGTGATATCCAGCGGTATATATAATTGGTTGGTCAAGATCCTACCACGTCCGGCGAGACTAGCCGACAGAAAGACTTGCCAAGCGATATTCTTCTTCACTCTTTTTCGACCTCTGACTGTACCAGTTATCGGACATTATTTCGATTTCTTTTTTAAAGCAAATTAACTGCACAATAATAAATATACATAAATAGCAAATAAATACAAATTATAAATATTTTTTTTAAAACGCACAAAAATAGCAAAATTAGATTTGCTGGCTGTGCCACAAATTTCTGCACCGTATTTGTATATCGGGATGAACATATCCTTATATATTATAATTTTGTTGTAAAGCGTTAGTTTTGATTGTCTACCGAAAAGCTAGTAGAGTTGTCCAAATTTATATCTCATTTCGTTTCGTTTTTTTAACTATATGGTCTTTCCAGATTAATTTATTGTCGATATTGAACCCCAGATATCTAGCGTAGTTGGAAGGGTTGATTTGGATTCCGTTAATTCTCAGTGTATATATGAACGGACGTCTATTAGAGTATACAACATATACTGTCTTCTCGGTGTTCACCTGAATGCCCTATTCTTTAAACCAGCTCATGGTTTTGTTTATATTATTTTGGAGATAAGTAATGGATAGATTGACATCCTTATTGGATGACAAAAGCACTGTATCATCTGCGAAAGTTCCAATCATGCTACAGTCAGATGCTGACTAGGTATATCCGCCGTGTAAAGTAAATAGAGCAGGGGGCCTAGCACGCTACCCTTCGGAACTCCTGCTGTCATTGGCATCATTTGCGAGCATTCGTCTTTATATTTAATGAAAAATTTACGATCTTTTAGGTAGCTTTTATTGAAACAGTAAAAACTATTTGGTGTATGCCTTGGAGTTTGCGCAGTAGCCCTGCATGCCACACGCTGTCAAAAGCTTTTGCAACATCAAGAAATGCGGCAGCACATACTTTTCTGTTATCAATGTCAGAAGATATTTTATTGACAATTCGGTGAACTTGCTGAACCGTTGAGTGTTTCCGTCTAAATCCGAATTGGTGGCTTGGTATTGCTCCCTGTTGGTATATTATTTTAATTAATCGATCGGATAAAATTCTTTCGTATATTTTTGAGAGTAGAGTCAATAAACTGATCGATCTTTAAGATGTTGGCTGAGTTACGTCCTTATTGGTGTTTCGGGATTGCAATTATTTGAGCTACTTTCCATACTCGAGGAAAATATTTAAGTCGAGTAGTAGCTGTTCATCACATACCTTAAGTAAATTAAAGCTTTGACTGGCAATTCTTTTAGAATTTTTGCCAGAGAGTTGGTCGTAACCAGGCGACTTGTTATTTTTAGTGTCAGCTATCTTATTTTGTATCTCAATAATGTAATTTTTTTATTGCACAGTTATTGCAATTTGAACCTCTGGTAGAGTACAAATCTGCAGGTCCATTGCATTTGTAAATGTTTTTTTAAAGTGTTGCAGCGTAGTGCGTGATTCAACTTCTTTGTCGCTTTCCATAATGAGTAATTGGAAGTCATAGTGGAGTCAAGTTTTTGTAGATAATTTTTTTTAGCATATGTTTAAGTTGCTTTGTGACTTCATTTAATTTCTTTTAGTCTGTTGGATGTCTAGTTTTTTGCCATATCTTGCGTAGTTTCCTTTTTTGCTTAATTTAATTTTTTATTGAAGCTTTAATTTGCTTGATGTCAGGTGTATAAATAATCGTGGGGGTTGAAACATCCGCAGCTTTAATAGTTATGTCATTAAAGTATGCTTTGCACTATCGACTTCGTCCATTGATTTTAGCGATATGTCCAACTGCAATTCACGATTAATAAATTCCTTGAGGGTTTGCCAGTCAGTATTCTTATTATAGAGGTGCGAGTTAAGGCATAATTGCACAATATGCGTTGCTGTATGTGAGTATTATTGGAGATTGGTCTGAAGAGAGATCATAGCATGATTTTATTGTCACATAGTCCATTTTTATGTTACGCAATATAGTGAAGTAAATTAAATCCGGAATTTTCTTCTGATCACTAGGCCAATAAGTCGGTTCTCCAGTGGATAAGAATTTGGCTTTATTTTCCCTGATAGCATCTAACAAGTTTTTAGGGACCATAGTTCTTGCCTTAGTCTAACCGTGAACCCCATAATATCATTTTTAGCATTAAAATCACCGCCTACAATGTATCTGTTACCTTGTCGCTTAAGAAACTCAAGATAGTCATTTTTGAAGTTGTTGTACTTAGGTGGACAGTAAATTGAAGATATAAGCAGAGGACCATGGATGTCTTACATTAAAATTGTTGTGGCTTGAATATTATCGTGTTGATATTTTTCCATTTCAATGCAATTTAAATTTTTCCTGACAAGAATTGCTGTCCCACCATGTGCTTTATTGTCAGGGTGGTTTCTGCCAAAAAATTTGAAGTTATCAATTTTAAAGAAGCTTTTTGAAGTAAAATGTGTCTCAGATAATTAATATTATGTCAATAGACATGTCAGCCCAGAAATTTTTGAACTATAAGTAATGGCTACCTAGACCGTTAGCATTCCTCGAAACTAATTTGACATTGTTTAGTTTGTCCATCAAGCTTGGTAACTAGTAATTTGATAATGTTCATCATATTAGCCATTTGTGTGATTAGTTGTTTCACCATTGACTTCAACTCAGAAAGGTCGTTGTGTTGTTCAGAAGGATTTTGGTTATTTCTTGTAACTGGTTGCGTGGAAGGTGTAGTTGTGGCTTGGATTTTGTTTCCCACAGCTGTGGCTTGTGCATTGGATATTCCAATTTGCATAGCTCTATTAGTATCTGTAATAGAAGAAGTATTACTTGTTGGCACTTTAGAAATATCTAACTTGGTCAACACATCTGTTTTTCCGAAGAGCAGGGAATCGTTGTATTTTAAGCGCCTTGTAGACCATACAGCCTTTGTAGTTAGCGGTGTATTGCTCTCCGCAAAGAGCACATTTGATTTTTGTAGTACTTTGAATACAGTCTATGGTTTTTTGTGCACCGGCACACTTTACGCATACAGAGTTTTTGGAGCAGTAGTTTTTAGTATGTCCATATTTCTGGCTATGGTATATTGGGCTATGGCTCTTTTTGGGCGAGGAGGCTCAAAACTAATTTTACAATGCAGTAGGTGAATTACATTGTAGATATCTTTATTATTTTCTTTAGTTCTGAGTTCTATAGAAAATAGTGAAAGAGATTGTTCCGTGTCGTTTTACTTAATATTGAAGATATTTAAAACTTCGTGCCCTAGCTCGGCGAGTTCACGTTTAATTTCTTGCTGGTCGCGGAGTGGTCTGAGGTCTGGTTTGAGGAGTGGTGCATGATCTTTAATATAACTCTGAAACCTCGATCTGCTTTCGGTTGAAAGGTGTACAACTGATCAGATTCAAATGTCTGAATTTTAATTTCATTATTTCCTATAACTTTTATTTTATATTTAATGTTCTTATTTTTAAGAGCTTCTGTTAGCGGATGAAGAAGCTGAACATTTTGGATGTAAATAGGTGGAGCTTTCGAACCACTGTTCGGATGTTGGGTTTGATCTTCATCACCCATTAGATCGAACATGTATGATGAAGTTGGATGGCTCAGCCAATAGGATTTGATAGTTCTTTGAGTTTGATTTTTGTTGCCCTTTGGTCTTTTGCCACTGTTTGTTGAGTGCGTTTCATTTGAAGAATAACGGGGTCTTTTTGTAGCACTTGTTTTGCGTTGTTGCTATTTTCACTTACAATATAAATTTGAATCTTCAAAAGTTGACAAAGTTGATCGTAGTTAGTAGAATATTCGCATTATCGCCGAGCACCTTGTTCATGAGTTTCTGTTAATATAGAAACCAATTTTCGATGGCTCCACATAGCTCACTCCAGTCCGAGTTGTATTCATAATTAATGGAAATAGTTGCAGCGCTAATGTGCAAAAATTTTAGTCGAAGTTCTTCTTTGCTGGTTTCACCTGAACTTACAGTACGTGGCCACTCTTGTTGGTGCATTTTTTAAAATTGAGAGCCGCCGAATCACCTTTTGTATACATCTGGCGTAGGCTGGCGCTTTATGGCGCAATATCAGCAACATTGAGGCAGCTAGGTACCTAATGCCACTCTGATGCGTTAGTCAAATCGGTGATTTCAGCTATGCGTAACATGACGTATTGCTGGTACTTCCTGGAGTCGCTGCTTAGCCAAACCAAAACTGTTTTGGAGTCAGTCCGAAATAATCGACTTTCGATGCTAAGCTCGTGCTACTTACATATTTCGTTTGCTGGCCTAGTTCCAGTAACTGTGGAATGCACATCCATGCGAGTTATAGATAGCAGGCGTAATGGCTTACTTTAGATTTCTCGAAGTTCAACTTGTTTGGCGCGCTCGATGCGAGAGTATACTACAGTAAAGTTGAATGCTGCTCTCCTCTGCACAAGCGTCTCCCAAATAGCATTGAGGTATAGCAACTTCTGCAACGACGGGCAAGTACGACCACCAATGTCGCCAATTCTGGTACAGAGATTATCAATGTCTAGATTTTTATCTTCGTATCATCATGCAAAGACGAACGATCTTTGCTGGGATACCAAGTTCAGACAGTACGTTGAAGAACTTCGTTCTTATCGGCGTGTTGAAAGCGGCCTTACAAGTGACAAATAGGTACAATTGACAAATAGGTCTTTGTTGTACTCATGGGTCTTTTCAAGAACTTGTTGTAAAGTGAAATTTTTTTCCTTTGGTCTGAAACCACGTTTACACAGTACGCGGACAGAATTTTGTACCCAATGAAAAAAGAGAAAGGAGAGAGGGAATTGTATCCGAGGTTTCCTACTTGTATGTGTCTTCACTGATAAATGTGGCTTTGTGGTGGCGTGAACTAAATTCAGCGCATAAGTCAAAGGAGTGGTTGCATTTTCAGAATTTGCGTGGCCTAACGGACGTTTGTGAACTACACCGGCAGTAATTACGCATTCAGTCTTCGGCCGTCGAGTTGGACGGTCATTACCAGCAGTGGTGAGAATACTAATTTAATTACTAATATTGTTCCCCTCTTTTAATTTTACCAGTAGAGTAGAGTTCTGATATTCATTCGGTATAGTAGAATAGAATAGTGCATAACTTCTGGCATTCAATTACTGTACTAGGGTTTGTACGAGGACAGTGTTTCTGGTAGATAGTCATTTTTGAAGTTGTTGTACTTAAGTGGACAGTAAATTGAAAATATAATCAGAGAACCATGGATATCTTCTGCAGAAAAATAGTACAGTGCTACTAGTATTCTAGTACTGTAATAGATAATTCGAGTGCAGTACTTTTTGTTATTCAGGTTCGGAAATATGTATTTCAAAGTTAATGCTGTCAAAATAAAAACAATTTATTAAAAAACAAATTGAAAAGAATGAACAAATTAAATGAAAAAAGAGAAGATGGAATGTGGAAGTTAGACATGAAGGGTACATAAAAAATTTCAATTTCGTTCCTTATAAGAAGAACCAAAATATAAAAAGCTAATTTATAAAAAAAACCACACTACCAACATTAAAAACATCCTATAAATATACTACTAACCGAAACCTAACTTAAATTTCAGATCATTGTTTTTGCTGTCATCAACTACCGCTAACTTACATGTTCAGGAAATTAAACAGGAAAATTTATTTGTTCAAATCCATATGGGTCAGCAAATTAAACCAAATGAAGCCATCCTATTAGGTGAAATAAATGAAATTTTACTAACCATGAACAGAACTGTGGAAGAACTTGAAATGAAACAAAAGCAATTTATATTAACTGAAATAGAATTTTTTTAAATTAAATTAAACCATAAACAAAAGCGGGGTTTGTTCAATGTCATGGTCCACGCTACAAAATGTATTTTTGGTACTATGGATAGTACGGATCAGGAAGATAATTTGAATCATTGATGTTGACGTCTATTAATAGAGTGAGTTTCGGAAATTAGGGTAATATCAATATTGTTGTCATGAATAAATTTATTTAGCTCTAATAAGTGTTGGTGGAGACTGTTCGCATTCCAGAATATTATTTTTAAATTAATATTAAACATATCATGTTTTTGAGCTCCGTAATATCGTTGGAATAAGTTGAATCGTTAAGTGCAGGACTTGGTGATATTGAAGGGTTTGTCGGTATCTTAGACCTGAGCTCAAACCGATTACTTATGAAGTAAGTTTCAGCACCAACCTACTTTCTGTCCGTCTGTCTGCATTTCGTGTCTGCTTTCAATGGCTGCTTTCAAGATACGTCAAGAACAAAAAAACCTGTTGCACGCTGTAACTCAATGGTACTCAAATAAATACTTTTAATACTCATTTACGATTAAAAGACACTGCATTACACAAAAAACAAGTTCATTTGTTATAGCAAATAAGTAAAAGCATTGCGTCAGTTCTTATTTATTCGTCTTTGTGCTTGTGCTAATATAATGTTGTCGCACCATTTTCTATTATATACATTAATCATTCTATCAATCAAGCAGATGTCCCAAGCTGTAAGGTGAGAAATGAATACATTCGTTGCCATCAAGGCTTATAAATAGCGTGTAAATATTAGAGACACTCGTAGACGATATTTATCCTCTTCAAACATAGTGAATAAAAGCAATATGCAACGCTTTAAATTAAGTATTAAAGACCTCATAAAATACATATAACCTTGATCGTATTGACGAGACAAATTCCATCCAAATCCATCTAGCAAAGTCCTTCAATTTTTGAGATATAGTTTCAAACATTGCCGGGAATGTTTAAATTTGCCTAAAATTCCGGTACAGACCAATAAATATATGGAACAATGATTTATCAAAAATATTTTCAATATGAAAAATATATCATATACGGCTTAAGCAACCACTTTATGCGGTACCCCCATACAAACCTGCCAACATTTTAAAGTTTTTGTTTGAAAATTTTATTCTTTTTTTTTTGTTTGGTTTGTTGTTTGTTACGCTAGAAACTCCAAATTTGGTATATCTAACGTATTTTCTAACAAAATACGCAAAGGTACCGCAAAACTTTTTGTTTTATTTTCATTTAATTCTAGTATACCATCAATTCTAATAAAATATCCTACATTTGTCAAGTGGAGTATACGCTAATGCAGCGTTGTTTCTTTTTTATTTGTTTGTTTGGCTTAAATCAAATATTTTCGTAAGGAATCATAAAAAGCGTTCCAACCAAGCATGTTTGCTAGTTTTAGGTCGTTAAAATGGAAGAATTAGTTTGAAAAACAATTATTTTTGTAATTATTTCTTATCTCATACGATTCATTTTATTCATATACTATTTTTAGTATAAATGACTAAAAATATTAAAGTAACTTAGTGAAAATAATTTTTTATACACAATTTCTTAAAATGTATTTCCTAAAATGAAAAAAGGTTTACAAGAAATTTTCGAAATCAAAAAATAAAATCCGTTTTTTTTATGTTTCTAGTGAGGAAAACAGTTGAAATAAATCACAATTAACTATCGATAGATGAAAGCGCCCACGCTTTTATTTGTTAACGTATGTTTTCAAACATTTATTCTAAACCCTTCAAAAGCTTGTGAAATTTTCTTTATTTTTTTAGTAGGTCATTATAAAATATTATATTTGAAAAAAATTCACTATTTATTGAATTATAGAATTCCCGACCTGAGCAGTCTGTAGGTCTCGACACATTTTACTCTTGATTAAGTTTTTTGTTGAAATCAAATGGCTTACGCTGGATAATTTAAATAATTTTTTTTCTGTTTACCATGTCTGTCAAATTATTTACATTTTCTTGTGGCTTAGTACTTATTACTATTTGGTTATTTTGTCCGGTAAAGAGTTTTTTTTTTGATAAAACCTAACCTGTTCGAAGTCATCGAAATCATTGAGAGCCATACCTAACAAGTTAATACTTTTCGCATGTCTATGGTGTAGTTTCAATCGGACTGTGAAAGTGTAAAGACGTATTCATTGCGATCAAACGACACATTACACATTACTATTTCTTTTGCAAAAAAACAAAAAAAAAACAACACCTGCTGAATCTGGCTGCACCTGCTAATACTGGCTAATGTTAATGACATAAATGGTATGATAAATTATATTACCAAAACTCTTTCGAAAGAAGATTTTACCCATAAGTCCCTACGAAACGGTCAAATACGCTTTATGGTTAAATTTGTGGATAGTTATAGAAAGTTTATAACAAAGTTTATAAGGTTTTGTTTCACACTTACCAGTTAAAACAAGAGCGTTCTTTTAGAGTTGTAGTTAAAAATCTACATTTTTCTACACCAATTGACTCAATTAAAAATGAAATTGAAGAGTTAGGTTATTGCGTAAGCAATATAAGCAATGTTAGGAGTCGTATTACCAAGCATCCATTGAACATATTCTTTATTGATCTGGAACCGAACAACAACAATGCAGAAATTTATGACCTGAAATACCTAAGCAATGCAGTAATTAAAGTAGAGCCTCCCAGGAAAGTAACTGACATTGTACAATGCTTTCGATACTAAGAGTTTGGACATACCAAGACGTATTGTACAAAAACATTTAGATGCGTTAAGTGTTCAATATGCCATCCTACTTCAGAGTGTCAGAAAGACAAGGATTTGCCTGCCAAATGTGTTAACTGCTTACAAGATAACGCTGCCAGCTACAAGGGATGCAAAATTTATCAAGAATTAGTTGCAAAGTAGAAGCCTAATAGCCATTCTTCTCGTCAGCATTCAAGCAAACCACCTCAGGAGCATAGCTTTTCATCTTCGCACAGACCAAATGAGTTTAATACTAGCGGAAACCGCCCATCTTATGCGCAAGTACTACGAGAAAACAGAAGTTCAAATGACGAAGACCCTTTCCAAAGAATCGAAGGTTTATTAGCCAAACAGTTTGAATTAACAAACAACCTCCTCAACATGATATCTCTGTTAATATCTAAAATATGCAAGTAGATCTTCAAATTGCTATATGAAATGCAAATGGGCTTTCCAACCACACAGAAGAAGTAAAACTTTTCCTTAACTCTAATTACATTGATATCCTCTTGGTATCAGAAACTCATTTTACCAACAGGACACACTTTAAAATTCATGGATATGATCTAATAGTTGCAAATCATCCAGATAATAGAGCTCATGGCGGCTCTGCAATATTAATTAAAAGAGGGCTTAAATATAATATCATGGAAATAGTTAAAGAAAATGCTATACAGGCTGCTTGCATTAATGTTGAATGCATGTCACTTGATATTACAGTTTGTGCAGTGTATTTTCCACCACGATTTTGTTTTAAAGAACAAGATTACTGTAACTTTTTCAAAAAACTTGGTTGTAAATTTATTGTTGGTGGAGATTATAATGCCAAATACCCTTGGTGGGGATCAAGGTTAGCAAATCCCAAAGGAAAACGTATTGGCCATCAGACCCCCGCAAAATACCGGATCTTTTGGATTTTGCAGTTTATTTTGGAATACCACGGCATCATCTGGAAATTTCGGACAACTACGACCTAAGTTCAGACCATTCGCCAATTATAATTACATATGGCACTGCTCTTCCAGCACTATCAAATAAATATAAAATTGTCACATCTAGGACAGATATTTTAGCATTTCAAGATTGGATAGATGCGAAACTAAATACTAATATATCTCTCAAAACTGGTTTAGAAATGGATACGGCTGTGGACTCTTTTACAAACATTATACATGAAGCAGGTCTGTTGTGTACTGCACCAGCCAAAAGTTCTATAGCGAATACGGTTTTTATATCAGCTGAGCTTAGGAACCTTGTAAATAATAATCGAAAGCTCCGGAAAAATTGGCAAACCAGTAGATGTCCAGCAAATAAAACTAGGTACAATACAGCATCATTCCAACTTAAAAAAAGCTTGTACGAAGTAAGAAATGAAGCAACTGCAGAGTTTTTCAAAAGTCTGGATCCTAACACGAAAGACTATGAATACAGCCTTTGGAGAGCTACCAAAAATTTAAAACGACCTGCAAAACGAAATGTTGCTATACGTAATCATAATGGAGAATGGTGTAAAACCGCCAAAGCTAAGGTTAAGGCATTTGCACAACATTTACACTCAACATTTCAACCAAAATCAAATCTTGCACCTGAAGATACTGAAATAATAGAGTTTCTGGATGTACCTTGTCAAATGTGCAAGCCAATTCGTAGAATTACTGTGTCTGAAATCAAAGAAGAATTCGCAAAACTGAATCAAAAAAGGTCACCAGGCTATGATAAAATAGACGGAAGAGTTACGAAAATGCTCTCTCAAAAGTGTATTAAATTTTTAGCACTAATTTACAATGCGATTTTGAGGCTGGATCACTTTCCTACACAATGGAAATGTGCGGAAGTGATAATGATTCCAAAACCAAACAAGCCAGAAAATATTCTCTCGTCCTACCGTCCTATTAGATTGCTGGTGACATTCTCCAAAGTATTCGAAAGAATACTTATGAGTAGATTGTTACCAATTTTGGATGAATACAATATAATACCGGAACATCAGTTTGGGTTTATGAGAGGTCATGGGACTCCAGAGCAATGTCATCGTATAGTGGATATAATTACAAGTGGATTCGAGAAGAAACTGTATTCTGTGGCAGTATTTCTTGATATACAACAAGCATTTGACCGAGTGTGGCATCCAGCCATGTTATATAAATGAAAAAACTGCTTCCTGCTCCATTTTTCCTCTTATTGAAATCGTATCTGAGCAATCGACACTTTTATGTTCAAATGGAAGGAAAAACATCGAAACTATATAGTATCCATGCTGGTGTTCCACAGGACAGTGTTGTGGGACCTATCCTTTATACAATATTCACTGCCGATCTTCCTGTTGTCAGTGATGTTCAAGTAGCCACTTATGCTGATGATACAGCTATAATTGCATCTAAAGACACTGCGGCAAAAGTATCTCAAAATATTCGAAATGAAATAGTTGAAATAAAACGATAAAGGTTAATACTGAGAAGTCGAAACATGTCACATTTGCTCTGAGAAGAGGAGATTGTCCGTCAGTATTTTTAAATAATTCACAAATTCCTCATAGTGAATCCGCAAATTATCTTGGACTCGATATAAATCGGAGAGTAACTTGGAAAAGTCATATTAAAGGAAAGACAAAGAAACTCAAGAAAATCGCAGCTTAGTTTAGAGAACAAAGTTCGGCTTTACAAGGCTATTTTAAAGCCTGTGTGGATATATGCTATCCAATTATGGGGAACTGCAAGCCAATCAAATATTGAAATTCTTCAACGATATCAGTCCAAAACGCTTAGACTTATTGTTGACGCTCCCTGGTTTGTGGCTAATGACCAAATTCACAAAGATTTAAATATTCCATACATAAAAGATGAAATACGTAGAATAAGCACAAGGTATGTTGAGAGACTACATGATCATTTAAATGTTTTGGCAATAGGCCTACTAGATAATAGCGATACAACTCGAAGACTTAAAAGAAATCATGTGTTAGATTTACCTTTTAGAGATAAAATTTTGTATATATTGTAAATAAACTCTTAATTATAGAATTTTGAATATAATAGCTGTTCTCATTGGAGTACAGCTATTTCTGTTATATTATGAACTTTCAACTAACTTACTTATTGTCTTATTGATAGATTGTAAATTAATAATAATAAAAAAAAAATGTCTATGGTGTATTGTTATTGCTGTTAGTAGAGTATGTCGTGTCTGAATCTAGTATTTTCCTCATGTGTGATTGTGGGAAATTTTTAATTACCAGGGTGGTATTATTCATTATTATATCAGAGTACGTCGTAAGATTTGTTGAATGACGTAAGTAGCCAAAGATTTCCCAGATTACGACGTTTCTGTCCATAATTGGGATATATTCCGAATGGGTGAAATCGGTCAACTTTGCCGCCACAGTTGTAATAAAGTGTGTTATAGTAAACCTACGTGGGAAAAATAATGGATATGGTGGTCAATCAATGAAGTCTTAATTTTTTTTGTTTGACTCATTTTATATTGCCCTTATGGACCACCTTTCACCTAATGAGAAACTGTAGTTCTAAAATCGGCTTTTATAGTTTCTTCGACGCATAGATTGCCCAAACTTCTGTTTGTTTTCACTAAGACCTTTTCCTCCACATGAAAGATTCTGTTTTGCCCTGATTTCGACATCTGGGACTCCTGTGAACTCTGAACCCTATCTCTTATATTTTGTTGTAATTCTGGTGGGGTTGAATGAATTACGTCTATAGGTCTTTTGTTATGAGTGGACAGTTCTATTGTATTCTATGGACGCCTTCATAATTAAGACAACCATGTCCTCTATTGCACTGGAAAAATTGACGGTGTCATTTTAGCCCTCCCTCAATATTGGAGAAAAATAAATTGAAACTATTGAAGATGGATGAGCTTGGGTATACCGTGTAAAATAAAATATACTGGCAAATTGGTAGTGCAACAATGCAAAAGCAAAAGAGGACGTAGTAAGGTAAACAGGGTTCAATAGTAATAGTAAAAGTATAAATTTGTTTTTATTTTTTGCCAGCTTAATAGTTTTATTTAAGTCACAGGTATGTTTGTATTTTCTTGCGTTTCCGTTTTGCAAAGCGGATGCTTAGACGTTCCGCAAAACGTAAAACGCAAAATCTGTCCGTTTTGAAAACGGTTGCTATAGAGCAACAGATTTCAAAAGTAAATACCAATTTTCGTATGAAAAGCAACTGGCATGCATTTCAAATTATTTTTAATCTGATCTGTAATGCTTCATAATTATTTAGCCGTACTCACTAAGTCAAAATATTTGATGATTATTTGTTAAATAAATATTTTATGACCCTACCTCAAATTCGACTTGTGCAAAACTAGTGCGTGATCCAATATTTTCCGTTTTTGGCCGTGCCAAATAGGGTGTAACTAAGTGCGATAACAAATATCGATGTCAGAGTTTCCTGGGTACACCGAGGAACGATAAACATGCATGGAACACTTTTGAATGCTCGAGTTTTTTATGTTTTGAAGCAAATATAAGTAATTAAACTAATAACAAGTGTTATATAATTAAATATAAGTAATTGATTCTACTGTCATACAAATGCACAGTGAAAATGTGAAAAAATGTGATATAAACAAAACAGTTAGATAAGCTTGCAACTCTAGCAGCCAAACAGCTGTTTGGCGGCATAACATTTATCAGCGGCAAAGATGTAAGTATTTAATTTCTAATAAGTGTTTATAAAATAGTTATATCCCTTTTTATTTTAAGGGGAAAACATAAGACAGCACATCAGGACAAGATTTTACTGCAATTCATGCAGGCAAATCCGTAGTTGGCCAAAGGCTACGCCAAAGGGGATCGAGTGGCAGTCGATGCCAAATGGTTGGAGATTGGTGAAGACAGCTGGGCCCCCTATAAAGAACGCAGCCGGCTGGAAGAAGGTATGAGTTCATACTGTATGGGTATTTATATGTATTAATCTCAAACTATAATAGGTTTGGTCTGACTGGAAGGGCGCCATAAAGAGCAAATAGGCCAAAAATAAGCTGGAGGCAAAAGAGACTAGCGGCGGGCCATTTAACCAGCAGGTTGTGTCGCCAACGGAGGAGCCAATAGCCATATTGTGTGGGCTGTGCGTGTCGGCGGGAGAAGATACGTCCCAGATACGTCAGGCCGGTAAGTCAGCCACCAACACAGCCCGAAACACTGCTACCAACTCAGCCCGCGACCGAGCCCATGCAAGTGGAAATGAATCCAGTATTGGAGAAGCTACTGGTTGGCGACTGCAGTCTTGGTTACGACAGGCCCAGCGCAAAGCGCCCACGCAATTCTGGGCAGCAAGAGGGCTCTCCATCTGGATTGGAGAGCATGTGTTCGTCACAGGTGGAGCTCTTGGGCAATATTGCCAAAACTTTGAGCACCCTGACCACACAGCAGTCGGACCAATTCTTGCAATATAAGCTGGAGGCAAAAGCGACTGGCGGCGGAACATTTAACCAGCAGGTTGTGTCGCCAACGGAGGAGGCAATAGCCATATTGTGTGGGCTGTGCGTGTCGGCGGGAGGAATGGACGCTCCCAGATACGTCAGGCCTGCAAGTCAGCCACCAACACTGCCCGAAACACTGCTATCAACTCAGCCTGCGACCGAGCCCATGCAAGTGGAAATGGATGCAGAGGAACTGCTGGTAGGCGACTGCAGTCTTGGTGACGAGAGGCCCAGCGCAAAGCGCCCTCGCAATTCTGGGCAGCAAAAGGGCACTCCATCTGGATTGGAGAGCATGTGTTCGTCAAAGGTGGAGCTCTTGGGCAATATTGCCAAAACTTTGAGCACCCTGACCACACAGCATTCAGACCAATTCCTGCATTTAAAAAAAATGCAGTCGGAGCAGTTTCACCAATTAAAGGAAATGCAGCCTAGCCATTTTAAAAAAATTTAGTAAATCGAGAAGCTTGAAACCCTTAAGGCAATTGCCATGGATAAAAAGTAGTTTTTAGTAGTAGTTTAATATAGTTAAAAGTAATAAATAAAAATAATTGAATTTGAAAATATAGTTATTTAGGCTCTTATTTATTTAAGATTAAAAAAATGCAGTTTTTATTATAAAACAGAACTTGCTATTTCGTCGGGCACTTCGACATCAACATTTTCAAAGTCCGCGTCCTTATCATCATAGTCAACAGGATCATCGTCATCCATGTCTTCTGTTATTGACATCAAACGCCTCCGGAAAATATTGTGCAAGGCAGCAGACATTTATTATGTTTACTGCAAACGTTAGCTCATAGTTGAGTGAGCGTTTCAGGCATCGAAATCTGCTTTTCAGCACACCAATATAGCCGAGCCTCGCTAGTGCACAAAATGAAGGAATCATGGCAATAGCCAGGATGGGTAGCATCAATATTTTACTTATCATGGATAGTTGTATGTTTTTGGTACTTACCACCATAACATTCAAGCTAAAGTAGACCTTTCTGTTAAAAAAGAGTGGCTCATGCTGGACTGGGTTCAAATTCTGACATGCGTCCCATCCAAACATGCGATGATTCCTGGCAACTGGCACTTTCTAAAGAAGAACTCGCGAGATTCTTGTACCTCGCCCTGCGACATTTGCAATGTTATCGCATCGGCACATAGTACCCTATCCATGATGGGAATTAATTTGTGCAACAATTTCCCAAATGTACTCTAAAGAAGAACTCGCGAGATTCTTGTACCTCGCCCTGCGACATTTGCAATGTTATTGCATCGGCACATAGTACCCTATCCATGATGGGAATTAATTTGTGCAACAATTTCCCAAATGTACTCCTGCCAATGTTAATAGGGTGGTCCTTCGCTACAGATAACTGGTACGAGCCACTAGCAAGGAAATGCAAAAATGCAGCCAGCTGAAGGGCGTGCGACAGTTGGGACATTTTTAAATGAGGCTGAATGTTGCCCAGGATCATTAAAGTGTCCTTGTCTGTAAATGCGATGCTCACTATTATCGAACTGAACAGTCCGTGTGTCCAACTTACTGTTTATCTGGCATTTCAAACACACTCATCTTAGACCTTAAATACCTTTTCCGACTCTGTTCAAGCATTTTCTGACTCCTTTTAGCCTCAAAACACGCAATCGTAAAATATACCACAACAAACAAGTCAGCTGTTGTCAGTTATGTGCAGCTTGCCAGAAACAAAGTGGAAATAAAACTCATTTCGTGCACGAAATTTAGCGTTTTGCGGAGCACATAAAAACGGAAACGCAAAATTTTTCTGAAAACGCAAAACGCAAAATTCAGCTGGAAACCGGAGCACGGCTCATAATTTATTTCTTAATCAATCAAGACGTGTTATATACCAATTGAAACGTACATCGAGAAAATGTTAAAACATACAAAATCAGATATCCCCAGTTCGAAATGTAGGGGGCGAAAATACCCCCACGATTTAAGTACAATAAAAAACTAAGAAGCCTTTGAGACAAAAAGTCTCACATTTAAATTGTGCACTGTTGCTAAACGGATTATTAGTTTTTAACATAAAATATACCGATACACTTTTAAATACCATTCAATTGAAGTGTCGATTGGTGTTGTACAATTGGTGTTCAAAATAAAGTATAAAAAAATACGTTTTGTAGATTTTCCGAAAATTTAGATCAAAATCATCTTCTGTAACGATGATGATTTCATTAAGATAAACTATTAACTACATTGGAATAAGCTCTTTTTATTGGAGAAACACTTATCTAGAAAACTTAAAGTGTCTTCTTTTTGCCATGTATGAAGTAGAACCAAATAGTCTAACTTGCTTTATAACTGTGTTAAAGCATCGAAGCATCTTCCAGCCACATACTGTTATTTGCTGAAATTGGAAACTAGGAGTAATCTATATAAATAGGGAAGTGTCAAAATCTAGTTCTTCATTATTCTTTCTTTCGCATTAAGGAAAATATTTTCTAATGTAAAATGACCTTATGCCAGCTTAAGTTCATGTATACATATATTCACGTATGACACGACGTTTAATAATTAATTAAAATGAAAAAGAACATTAATTTCACATTAAGGAAAATATTTTCTAATGTAAAATGACCTTGTGCCAGCTTAAGTTCATGTATACAATATATTCACGTATGACACGACGTTTAATAATTAATTAAAATGAAAAAGAACATTAATTATGAAAACACATTCGTCTCTGATTGCTAACAATCATTCACAATAACTATCAAAACCAGTCTAATTCAGATAATATAACAACAATACACAGAAGAATGAAAGAGAGTTATACTTGGAAGAATGCAACAGAACATGCTTTGAATATAAAACGTCTTTCCAATTTCATTACCAATAGATAACAGAAATTCGTAGGATACACAAGGCGCTTTTTAATTAAGCATGTTAAAAATGCAATCGTTTGCAACATATTAATAGGAATTTAATTGCAGCTGAAACAATCAACGAGCTCTCCATCACCAATCTCTTAAAACAAATTGGCTAAAATAAAAAAAATATATTAGTAGCCCCATCACCATTAATGCTTCTAATACATGTGAGAGAGAGACTTTAGGGATGCAGTGGTTTCCGCGCCAAAACACCATCTTTCAAAACAATAAAAAACGGCACAAAGGTAGAACACAGGTAGCATCCTACAGACAGTCTGCTTCCACGCCTTTCGAAACTATTTGAGAAAATACTTTTGGAAAACTTGCTCCATATTTTGAAGAACAAAATATAGTTCCGTCACACTAATTTGAATTTTGGGAAGACCATCAAACTATTGAACAAGTAAATCGTATTAAAAATTAAATTCGAAAAACTTCCGACAAGAAAATCTATTGTTTAGCAATTCATCAATGTATCTCAAGCATTTGTCAAAGAATGGCATGTATGCCTAATCCACAAAATAAAAAGAACTTACTCACACTGTATTATAGAGTCTTACTTAACCATCATAATTGTTAAGGAATAGATTGTACGTAAACACTTGTGAACAAAATTCACAAAATTGGCTTCGGTTGCATCATGCATTTACTTTGCTTATCTCAATATTTATGAATAAATATTCGCTTCTCTTTTAAAAAAAAAATATTCTCAATGCTCTCTATACTGTCTTCATACAACCGAACATTGTACGAATCATTATCCTGCTTTCATTCACTCTTTATTAATTATTTTGCTCAACATTGTATCATTGTTTCTTTATTACTCCTATCGTACACATAAGATTATACATAAGCACACACACAAACTTGTACATGCTTCCTATGCATTAAACTTTGTAACAAGAATAAGGGTTAATTCGTGAACGTGGCTGGGCTAAAGCCGCTCATACTTGAGCGTACGATCTAATTGAATCAGTAAATTTAACTGACTTGCTAATTGATGATTTACTTAATCGAAGAAATTAAAACAAATTTACAAAGAATTTGTTGCCTGTAGCAAACATCTTTACGTTTACAGTGAGTGTGAAAAGTTCGTCGATCCAGCGGTTGACGCGGGTGAATATGAAGAGAAATAATTTAAAGCGCGTGCAGCGTACATGCAGGCCATCAGTTGTAAACATGCAGCTACACCTTCAATTAAAGATCCGTCTTGTGATCAATTTAACAAGCTTGTAATGCAACAAACATAATTTTTGCAAAATTTTTGTGACTCTAAAATCAACGCTGATGTGCATTTCGAGAAAATTAAAATTCCTATTTTTTCTGGCAATTACGAAGATTGACTTTCATTTCGTGATCTATTCTCTGATGCAAGAGACAAAAAGGCAGGATTAAGTGCAACGCAAAAATTTAATTACATAAAATCATATTTAGCTAGTGACGCATTTAATTTAATAAAATATATTTCAATAACGGAAAATAATTACAAAGAAGCATGGGAAAGACTGCAAAAGAGATATGAGAAGATTCATTTAATTTTTCAAGCATTAGTGCAGAATTTCCTTTCTCTTCCGCACACCAATACATCGAATGTTGTAGCACTCAGAAAAAGTATTGACAGCGCAAATGAGTCATTACGCGGACTTAATGCTCATAAATGTTGATGACAAAAGGAAGCGTGGGCAGAAAGAACTGAAGGTGAGACAGAGATAACAAATTATTATATTTTACAAATCCTCACATAAAAGCAAAAGCAAGGTGACAAAAAATGTGTGTATTGTCAATGTAATATGATAATTATGATAATTTTAAGAAACACAATTTTGTTTTAATTGCTTGACTGGTAATCGTCGAATGAATCAATGCAATTCAAATCATCGTTGTCGCCTAAACAAAGCTAAACACCACACATTATTTTACATGGATCAAACAAATACCATCGCTCCCGATGCACAATATGCAATAAATGAAAATTATGATGGTCAGGCATATAAAACTGCCGCTGTTTTATGGCATATTGTAACTAATCACAATTCCCAAGATTCTTTGCTATTTGAAACGAAACGAACTTTCTACCAACAGTACTTGCTAACGTACGTGATGGTCAAGGAAACTTTACCAATGTCGCATATTAATCGATTCAGGATCGACTGCATACAGGACTTCAACGCAAAAATGCTCGAATTTCAGTTTATGGTCTCTCTGCAAACAATGCTGGTGTAACACGTGGTTGAGTTCTACTACAATTACATTCAATGAGCAAGCTTACTTCTACCATTCCGTCTCATTTAGTCGATATCTCTTTTACTAACGTTCGGTATACCAGGTCGAATTGTCGCAATTATTGGATCTGATCAGTTAGGGAACATCTACACAGGAAAACGCCTACAATTTGGTAATATGTTCACTTTTGCCTTTAGTATTAGTTTTGGATGGATCATTGCATGTTCATACACTACACATAATGAAACTGCTTTGACTGCATATACGCATCACGCTTTTTTAGATGTTGACAAGTTAGTACGCACTTTTATGGAAATGGATATTGTTGAGCCGTCAGCGCACAAAATCAACAAGTCTGATTCTACCGAGATCCATTTCACGCAAACTCATACACGTGATCAAACTTACGTGTACCTCCTACTGGTTCTACTCTGGCGCGAGCAACTCGCAGATTCGCAGATTTAAAAGAGTTTCAATTCTAAAGCAACAATACGCTACATTCATCCATGAGTATATCAACATGGGGCATATGAAATGCACATCTGCAGAAGAAGTCACAATTGAAGATTCGAGACGCTTTCACCTCGCTCATCACTCAGTATTTAAATCAGAAAGTTCTACAACAAAATGTAAAGTTTTTTTCGATGGCTCATTAAAAAATGAATTTGGGTTATCTACCAACGATCGCCTTCACATCGGACCGCATATTCAAAGGGATTTATTTGGAGTATGAATACGCTATGTGTTCACAGCGGTAATTAAAAAAATTTTCAGAGGAGTTGGTGTTGCTAAAGCTCACACTGATTTTCAAAGAATTGTTTGACTAGGTTAGGTTAGGTTGAAATGGTCGGGGAAGTTAAAAACGCCCACCCAGAAGTAAAGCCGCACGCGACCTACCATGAAGTGCTACACGTGGTATGTCCACGTGGTAGACCACCTATTGTTTGTGGTCAAAATAGAATTTAATTTGATTTGCAACTCACAGGTTGACATCGGAATGCCAATCCGCTCCTTTTCCTGGCGAATACTGCTGCATCCTGGCACACAAACGAGGCGGATTCTGTTCTGTTAAGAGATTTGCGGGAGTCACTTATAGTTTTTGACCGATTTAGTCAGGAGTCCAACGCTGTCTTGATTTATACTAATCCTAAACAATTCTATGTGCTTCCTGGATGGCATCGATTTCTGTTTAGTAAGCGCTACAATAATCTCATATTCTAAAAGATATATTAATACCAATTTATGGGATGAATACCACACCACCGACTCTGTTTTCCAGTTTCGAGCTATCTATGAAGATCCTCCATGATTTTTACATTTCTACTTCATGTTTCTTTCCTTGCCAATCTTATCGGGAAGCAATACGAACATCGAAATTATTATTGAAGTCCGTTATAGTCTGTACTTCCGGGTAAGGTTCTTACTCCTTTTAAGATTGTTAAGAGGTCCGTTGTCCCGTTCTTCCAGTAATCACATTCCACATTCTAAGCCTGATTGTTAGGACCATCATATAGCATTTTTCCTTCCTGTTAGGTCGAGTGGAAGGATATGTAATAGCGTAGAGCTCAACGCCCCGCTGGTACATAACTATGCACTTCGTTGCCTCCAATTCAAGCTGTTTCTGCTTGAAGCCATTTCAAGTATTGGCCACTGCGGTAGTATACGGCCAGTATATAATTGCTGAAAAAAAACTCCATATTTTAACTGTGAATGGTATTAGAACCGAAACTCTAATACAATTCACACGAAATTTTAAATAGTATTGCAAAACATAAAAGTGGGGGTTTGAATAAGGGCTACCCCAAAAAGTGGGCGGTACACGCCCACTAGTAGATGTGTATGAAGCGATGTAGTAGCTGTGTAACATGCCGAAATATCGATTGACGTTTTCCATACAAATGTATAAATGTGAGCTGTGGGTTTATATGGGACTACCTCAAAAAGTGGGCGTGACACGCACACTAGCAGATCTGTATGAAGCGGTGTCCACTAAAATCCATCAATGCAAATTTGAAGCTAATATATATTTAAATGAAAAATTTTTTCATAAAGAAACACAAAATTGCACGGTGTGTTTTTATGCGGGTTACCCCAAAAAGTGGGCGGGCCACGCCCATTAGTCTATGTATTTTGAGCGGCTGTCTATAAAAGATACCATTTACTTTAGTGTCTACGGTGCCTCGTGTAATGCGTTACAAACTTTCAGACAAACTGATAATACCTTTCACACTATGTGATTTGATTACATAAATACATTTTAAAGCTTAGTACTGAGATCAAAAAACAGGGTCAAAAACGAAAAAACTTCATATAAAAAATGTTTGCGATGCACTGTGTATTGTATTAAATAGCTGTTTTGTTTTATTTTTTTCATACGTAAAAAACAACAATATGAGTATAGATAGAAAAACCGCCTACAAAGCTCGGAAAATATGAAAAAATAAGATGCTTATTCATATGTATGTAATTATTCAAAACAAAACATTTTATTAATCGAATTAATTTATTTATTTAATTTATAAATTTTCTTTTATAGCAGGCAAAAGGATTAAAGAGGAGCAAAGTAGAGAAGCCGAGAGAGTCGGATAAACTAACCAACAGTAATAGTCCGAAAAATGTTTTTAGGGCAACAAAACTTGGAAAAATTGCCCCCTATAAATGAACGTCTTATCTCAGCTTTTCGATGAATAAAGATTTAATGCAAATGTAAATAGCACTGTGTGAAAAAGACTCCACTGGAAAAGTGTGCGCTGACAAGCTCCCAAATAAAAGGGGGAAAATCAAATTTGTAATATTTGACACAGTTAGTTGAGATTTGGAACTCAATTTCGTCTACACTAGAAAAAAATTGAATAATACACTAAAAAAAAAAAATAAATTTAAATAATTAAAATAAAATTGAAAAATATATAGAGTTTTTTTACGGTACTGTCCCGGCTGCAGAGTTTATAAATTTGTAAACAAAAGACAGCTGCATAAAGTGTATACCCATATACATTTACTTCAAAAACCAAAAAAAAAATACCTTATGTGTGTATTATTTTCACCTAAATAATGTCACAATTAAGCATTTTGCGATGATTAGTGCACACTATTCTTTTTTTGGTTCCACACCGTAAAAATAGTACTATGCTTAAAATATTCTTTTAATACACTTTATTTGAAGATTGAAAAGGATATTCTAAAAATTGAAGTCTCCATCTCTTAATATCTCTTCGAGATATTTTAGTTAAGGAGACTGTTTGACGGACAGACGGACAGGACAATATAAACTTGTCTGCGCATGCTGATGAAGAATATACATATATACTTCATGAGATATATTACTTCGCCTTCTCCCTGTTAAAAATATTTGCACATACTTTATATTCCCTTTTACCTTACGGTACAGGTTATACAAAGTAGACATTTTGTTTTTTTTTATAATAAATACAAATCAATTTATCAATTTATTTATAAATAACCAATTTCTATTATTGGCGATTTGTACTCGTATATACATACATACCTACGTTATTTAGAACGAAATTTCCGTTAAATATCATGCTTCCAAAACAGCTCGATGTTTCCACAGCTGTTCCAATACTAGTGAAGTCGATGTGATCGCGACTGCAACAAAGAGAGACAACAGATGTGTCAAGCAACAGGGTGTGAAAAGCTGGTATTGTGTTAACAGAAGGACAGAGATGGTAAATATTACAGCAGAGGGAATTGCTAACAGCAGTAGCAAAACAGTGTTATCGGTAATGACGTCACTGGTCATTACAATACGGCTTAAACTCAATTATAGGACTTGTAATGCAAAGGACTTATGGGAATGCATGATAAGAGGCATTACAATTGCAATACAGGTCGATTTGGAATGGCAATTCGAAATTATTATTATATTGAGTACGTAAAACCGAATGCCGGAAAGCGAAAGAAGGACTGTCAAGCTTAAAGAAACATAATTTATACAAGGTGTCCCAAAAGAAAGTTCACATTTAAAAAATCGATAAAAAAAAGTAAGTAGTTTATTGAAAAAATGTTTATTACATATTAAAATACTCACTTTGGGAATTTATTTCTTAAAAATGATATTGTCCAAATGTAAACCGTTGCGTTCACGGCATTCATTTAATCGAGCACTAAAATTTCCTATGACGGCTCGGCAGGTATTCTCCGAGATGGCTGCCATTTCGTGACGGATATTTCCTTTTAATTGTGCCAGGGAAGTCGGTTTGTTGAAATAAACTTTAGATTTTACGTAACCCCAAAGGAAAAAGTCCATAGGGGTTAAATCGGGACTTCATGGAGGCCAATTTATGTCACCTCTCCTGGAGATCAATTTGCCAGGAAAAATTTCGTGACTCGTGGTAGAGACCTGTTGGACGTGTATGAAGTTGCTAAAAATGCGGAGCAATGATGATCTATGCACGTTTAAAGCAACAGCACGCTTCCGAATCGAAAGGTCCGGGTTGTCACGAACAGATTGAGTAACACTGGATTTTGATTTTTCCAGCGTTGAACCGGACTCTTCAAACTTCTCGACCCATTTTCCAATGAGTCGAGGGCATGGCTCATCATTTAAATGACGAACATGTCGAATACTGCAGAATTTTCTACGCGCTACAGTCGCTGAATCACCGTTATTGTAAAATTCACGTACGCACAACACACGCACGGTCCGCTCCCGAGAACCGCTCCATAGCGACTAAATTCCCAAAACCTAGGCTACCGATTGACATACCGCCGCGCCCCTCGGAAAAGTTGCGTTCACGCAATCAGCAAATCAAATGTGAACTTTCTTTTGAGACACCCTGTATAACTGAGACAGGTTGCTGGAGTCTAGGGAGATAGTTCCAAGGCACAGGGTATATTGATACGAATGGTTATGGGAAATGTCTTTGCAAGTGATCCTGAAGATGTTAAAGGGCCAGGATATAAGTTAAATGGTTTGCAGTGCGGAACAGACAATGTTAGGGACTGCTATGGTTACAGACGCATGAGTTAAATTATTGCTACCGTTCGAGTTATATAACAGTGCCAATATGTATACAAATGTTGTAGCTGTCATGATGAGCTCATTGGTGCGCCAACAACATTGCCGAAATTTAACGGAACGCCAAAAGTTCAAAGAAAATTGCGAAATGACCTAAATGTGTGGTTGTTGTTGGGCAATATATTTTGTATTAGGTTAGGGGCGATGACATCCAAAATGCAATGTAAAATCATCATCGCGTAGGGGTATAAAGAAGTAGTTGAGCGACAATCTTATGACACACAAATAACAATCGACAAATTCTTTTCCCTCATTTACCGAATTTCCGAAGACAATTACCCAAAAGCTTTAGATAGATTGAAAGCTAGGTACAACAATGACGTTCTAATAATTTTAAATTTTATATTGAATTTGTTTTCTTTACTCATATTGAACAGCAGTAGATAGTAACTATGGTTTCTGCGGCAGTGGCACGGTGTGCCACTGGACAGACAGGCGAGCCAGTGGATGGATCGGGGATTGCTTTTCGGGCGGATAGATCAGACAGACGGACGCGTAGACAAAGATATAGTTCGGATGGCGAATTGGGCTATTTTGTTTAGTATGTATAGCAAATTTGTTTCTTTTTTGTTGGTTTTTGTTATATTTTTCTTTGAGGCCGAGGGAAAATGTGTGAATACGAGTTGTAATTTCTTTCACAGCATCGGACATACAGACAGATTCGCTTCGAATCGGGGATTGGCAGATCAGACAGATGGGAGCACAGGTAGCATATGAGAGTGTGAGAACATTTGATCATGTGCTGCTTTTGTTGTTGCAGTATACATGTGGAATGTTAGTTGATGTTAATAGCATATGTTAGTGTATGTTGAGTAACTTTTATCTGTGTGTTTTTGTGTGTATGTATGTTTAGCAGATTTATTGAAATGTTTGATTATGACAGATAGGTTTTTTTTCTTCATTTTTGTAATTGTGCCCGATTGAACCATTGACCATGCTGTGAATAGGGGCTGCAAGACGGGTTTTTATGTATACCTTTTAAAAACTTAAAAACTTGTGAATGGGCTGATAATTGGTGCTGGCTGTAAATTTCGCAATAGCTCTTCGATGTCGTTCGCTTTTTTCCCGCGGGGCGGCCCTCTCGGCGCCGTCTATGAATCCGGTCAAAACATGGATAGGAGTGATCGGGTCTTGACCTATTCACCATGTCAATCGTCTGAGACATGCTGCGTTGGCTTGGATGAGTGCTTTCCCTTTTTCCGGGGTTACAAGAGACCTGTTTGTTCAAGAAATTCTATGCGTAGAAGGGGAATTGTATTTTCGCCAGTACTTCGCTCTCTGAATTTGTAGTATCCCCGGAAAAAGCTTGGAGTATCGCGTAGGGAAAGTTTTTACCTGGAGTTGACTCAACAGTCTGCTTTTCCATTGCCAGGGGCGACCGGAAACCTGTTGGTTCGAGATTTTCTCGGCGTCGAGCGGGACTGGTCTTTTCGCAGGTACTTCCCTCTCTCTCTCTGAATTTGTAGTATCAACGGGGTATAGTATCGCGTCGAGCGAACCCTTACCTGGAGTGACCGGTAACTTCGTTGGCTCAGATTTTGTCGAGAGTTGGTGATTTTCTTTGTCTCCGTTGCTGACGGTCTTTGTGAGTACTTCTAACTTCTGTGGTGAGCGTTGTGTTGTAATAGCCGTGGCATGCTGGGTGTTTCGCCGCTTTTGTGTGAGGCACGCGCTACGTGTTCGCTTTTTCGGTAGGTTGAATCGAGATTGTAACGACTCGTTGTGTTGCGTCCTTGGGGTTCCACCTCTTGCCAATATTCGTTCTCTGAAACCTTTGATTACTGTATCCGTAGTTGCCTTTCTAACTGGTATCAGCTCCACCTACTTCATAAAGCGATCGAAGAATACATGAAGAGATGTGTTTCCGTGGACGAAGCGTGGTAATGTCCCGATAAAGTCAGTGCAAAGAGTGTCAAAAGGTTCTGCGGCTACCTTGGTGAGCATTTTGCCTGCCTGCCTCTGTTGTGATGTTTTATATTGTTGACATTTTTCGCAAGTTTTCACATAACGACGAATGTCCCAATACATGCCAGGCCAGTAGTACTGGTTCATAACCCAAATCAAAGTAGGTTGAATCGAGAATGTAACGACTCGTTGTGTTGCGTCGGTTCCTCTGGTGGCTCGAAAGTCAACTCGCCCTTGTCCGTGATCTGGGCGGTTGGCGTAGACAGCGGGTCACTTGTTGATACGGCGTCTTTGGTGTCAAGTTGCTTAGTTGATCTTACAACGGGGTCTGACGTGAATAATGTTGGCAAAGACGGGCGACGGATGTAAGCCTTCTTGTTTGACTTACAACGCGTCTTGTGTTCTAATGGCTTCTTGGAATTTCTAATTAGTTTTGCACAGGCTAAGTTTACTTTGGTACAGGTTGATTCGTTCGTCGTGACGGATTTATTGTTGATATAGGCTCTTCCGCTAGATGTAACGTGATAGATTCCGCCATTGGGATGAACGGAACCCGTGGACATTCGTCGTCTATCCGTTGATACGTCGCATTTTCCCGTGAAAGGCACCTGTCCTTTTTATTCCTAGGGCAGCGTACACAACCCATCTGAAATGATAGTAAGCAGAGGGAATAATTCTCATGGTAAATAAAGGAGTGATTTGGGGTGTCTAAACTGGGTAGGTAACGTCATGGAGACGTACTATCTGTGGACACATAAGGTTTAACCTCCCGACATATACCCTACGTGGCTTTGACGCCGATAGTTTCTTCACCTGAAGAATAACGGGAGAGACAAACGAGATAGCACGGCCGTCATATTTGGGTGCGAGTTTAGCCGCGAAGTTCTCGATGGCTTTGGAAAGATCACCCAGTTTAGGTCTCCATGCACGTTTGCGTAGATTATAGTGTCTTGTCTGTTCTGCTGCTGCTCGCTCCATGTTTTTTCTGAAAGTTTCTTTCAACCGCTTTGCTCTCTCAACTGGGATCTCTTCTAATCGTCCTAATCCCAAGGTCAACTCACTGTATAGTAATCCAGGAAGTCGAGGATCTCTACCTGATGTTAGGTACGTTGGACTATAGCCACTGGATTCAGAAACGCTGCTGTTGATGGCTAACATCAGTTTTGGAAGGAGTTCGTCCCATCGCTTTTGATTTGAACCTGAATCCAGAGCTATCATAGTTTTGATAGATCGGTTAGCCCGTTCAGTGGGGTTTTCTTAAGGTGTATATGGTGCTGTTAACTGGTGTTTCACCCCGTTATCATCAAGGAACTTTTTAAATTTACGACTCGTGAATTGCACTCCATTATCCGAAATCAACGTCCTTGGGGTTCCACCTCTTGCCAATATTCGTTCTCTGAAACCTTTGATTACTGTATCCGTAGTTGCCTTTCTAACTGGTATCAGCTCCACCCATTTCATAAAGCGATCGAAGAATAGAGGAAGAGATGTGTTCCCGTGGACGAAGCGTGGTAATGGCCCGATAAGGTCAGTGCAAAGAGTGTCAAAAGGTTCTGCGGCTACCTTGGTGAGCATTTTGCCTGCCTGCCTCTGTTGTGATGTTTTATATTGTTGACATTTTTCGCAAGTTTTCACATAACGACGAATGTCCCAATACATGCCAGGCCAGTAGTACTGGTTCATAACCCAAATCAAAGTTTTACGTATGCCAAGATGACCAGCCGTTGGCATGTCGTGATTTCCTTGTAACACCCTCTGGCGGAGATGTTTTGCAACGCATATCTTCCACGGTTGGCAGTCCTCCTCGCAGCCGAAATATTGAATATGGCGGTAAAGATTACCATCTTGAATAGCGTAGTCAGGAAACTTGGCCGGTTCTTTTTGTACGCCCTCTATTTTCCGACTAAGCCAAGGGCAAAGGGTTTGTTCGACGAGCGTTGCACTGCAAACTGTTTCCATAGGTTGGCGCGACAGGGCGTCGGCCACAGCGTTACCTTTTCTATAGCGGATCTCAAATGAATACGACTGTAATTGTAAAGCCCATCGTGCGATACGGCCTGTTGGACTATTTATTGAATTAAGCCATTGGAGGGTAAGGTGATCGGTTATAACAATGAAGTGATAACCTTCCAGTTACATCTTCATCTTGCGTATACCCCATATAATGGCTTAACATTCTTTTGTGGCCGAATAATTACACTCTGCATTCTTTAATTTACGGCTAGCTTATGCAATAACATTCTCCTCTCCATCTATTCGTCTATCTCGGCATCTATTACAGCTTGCATTGCTGGGTTGCGCGGAAAGTATCGTTGCTTCAGTGGTCTATCATGCTTCATTCTAATATTATGCTTGGTTGTTTGGCTCGTACCTGTGATCTCATGAAACAGTTTTACTTCTCGTTCTAAGAATTCGAGTACGTCATCGTCTTGTTTACGTGTGTCTGAATCCCGATTGCTGCCCTGGTACTGTGAGCCATCAGCCGGATTCTCCGTGGTTGTTTTACCCATTGATGGATCTCGAGAGATTTAATGCACCTGCGATTTCTCTGCCGAAACACCGTTAGCTCTGTGTGGCTTCTTGCTCTGCCTTGTTGTTGTTGAAATGTCCCGAGAGGTGTGTTGCGTTCGCCGCCTCTCTGCCGGAGTCCAACTGCCCATGAGTTCACTATCTATCCCTCGTGTTGTGGTAGGGGTCTCCCGAGGGGTGTGCTGCGCCTGCGACCTCTCTGCCGGAGTCACCAGTTCTCCATACCCAACAATACATCATACGCGACCTCAGGCAGGACTAAACAGTATATCGTATTGGTTTGATTGCCCATCGTAACGCCTATCCTCTGAACTCGGTCTACTTCCCGGCAAGTTCCATCCGCCAATCACGTCATTAAGTCGTCTGTGCTCTCTGTAGCCTGCCCTTGAACATCTGCTGCTAATCGTGGATTTATAAAACTTCTAGAGGGTCCTGTATCATATCAATCATCGCTCGGGTTTGTTTGATGCCTAAGGACACATCAGCAAAAAGAGCGAGGGTGATACATCATACGCCGGCGTTTCCTCGCTTCTGCGTCGGGGATGATCCGTTTCCCGAGTGTCTTTTACAGCAGTTATTGCTCGTATTTCGCGTTTCCCACACTCCCAGCAAAAATCACTGGCTACATCTTCGGCAGGCTGTTCTTGTGTCAATGGGTCCATCGACGCAGGCAACCCATGCTCTTTCTCATTTTCGGTTCGGTGTCTCAATGATCGCTTTGGTCTGTAACTTTATAATCTCCAAGTCGCTGGCCAACTCCAGCAATTCTTCTAGTGTCGAAAAATCTTTACGCTTGACATACAACTGTACATCGCTTAGACAGTTGCGGTAGATTCTATCCAGTTTCCTATTTTCTTCGATGCTTTCATGCCTCATGAGGTTCTGTATTTCTAACATGTAAGTCTTAAATGGTTAACCCGGTTGTGGGAACCCTTGCCTGATTTGGTCTTCTAGCATTTCAAAAAATCGTGAAATCGTCCAAAACAAACCATTGTTCCGCCACCAAGCCAGTGCTCTGCCCCGCAGGAGTTCTGGCATTGTTAGAGGCATTAAGTCTTTAGGAACATCGCAAGCTTCCACCAGTTCCTCGATCCGTTCCAAAAATTCCAAACGTCTGTCGTTCCATCGAATGTAATTCCCCATTTGCGAATCCGGTCCATTGTTTCGCCTAGATTCTTCCCTGCTGTTACTTTTAGTCGCTTGAACCTACGTTCGGATCTAGCCGGTGAAACGGCTCTCTTCGATTGTCTCAGCAACATGGTGCTGCTAGTTCCGGTGTCCTGTCCTGGCTTAGTCACTACAACTTTTGGGGGATTCTTGTCCTCGCTTGATCTTTCCGTGGCTTATCAACTCGCTTGTTCTCCGGATCCAACTGAGCATGTACCATGTTGCTGTCCGCCGATCTCACTTCTGCCGGTTTGTTATGCTTTTCTTTAAGCTCCTCTAGTCTCGTTTCTTCTGAATATGTTCCAGCTTCTATAAATTCCACTAGTTCGGCTCGTTGAACGCTTGGTGCCCCTTCTGTATCTGCGTACTGTTGCCGCTCTAACTTTGTTAAATTTTTCACCCAGTCAGCCATTGTTCGTCTACAGTCGTCTTGATTTGTGTTGTAATTTTATTATTATAATAATTATTGTTGTAATTATAATTTTTTATGGTTATACAACAATTGTAAACATTATAATATATTTTGTCGTCGCTCAGTGCTGCCTCTCCGCGTTGCTTTTTTCCCTTTTTTTTTGGGAAGAATAAAAATATTACGACAAAAACAATCCAGAGTTTGGTTGTAAACCACGATGAAAATGACGATTGTGAAATGTATGTGTGAAAATTGTCCGTAACGCTGAACAATTAACCCAGGTGTCGAGAGTGTGTGTAGTAGAAATTACAATTAGTTGTGTGCGGTGTGGTGTGGGTGATGCTTATCGCTTAGTTGTAGTTTTATTTTATTATAGTTGACTAAACCTCTTAACCTTAATCTAGTTTTCGAAAATCGTTTAAACAAAATATAAAGCCAATAATTAATAATTATTTTCCTATGTCTTATTTTTTTATATTTTTTTATATTTTTTTTATATTTTTTTATTATTTTATTCTTGCTCTGCCTTGTTGTTGTTGAAATGTCCCGAGAGGTGTGTTGCGTTCGCCGCCTCTCTGCCGGAGTCCAACTGCCCATGAGTTCACTATCTATCCCTCGTGTTGTGGTAGGGGTCTCCCGAGGGGTGTGCTGCGCCTGCGACCTCTCTGCCGGAGTCACCAGTTCTCCATACCCAACAATACATCATACGCGACCTCAGGCAGGACTAAACAGTATATCGTATTGGTTTGATTGCCCATCGTAACGCCTATCCTCTGAACTCGGTCTACTTCCCGGCAAGTTCCATCCGCCAATCACGTCATTAAGTCGTCTGTGCTCTCTGTAGCCTGCCCTTGAACATCTGCTGCTAATCGTGGATTTATAAAACTTCTAGAGGGTCCTGTATCATATCAATCATCGCTCGGGTTTGTTTGATGCCTAAGGACACATCAGCAAAAAGAGCGAGGGTGATACATCATACGCCGGCGTTTCCTCGCTTCTGCGTCGGGGATGATCCGTTTCCCGAGTGTCTTTTACAGCAGTTATTGCTCGTATTTCGCGTTTCCCACACTCCCAGCAAAAATCACTGGCTACATCTTCGGCAGGCTGTTCTTGTGTCAATGGGTCCATCGACGCAGGCAACCCATGCTCTTTCTCATTTTCGGTTCGGTGTCTCAATGATCGCTTTGGTCTGTAACTTTATAATCTCCAAGTCGCTGGCCAACTCCAGCAATTCTTCTAGTGTCGAAAAATCTTTACGCTTGACATACAACTGTACATCGCTTAGACAGTTGCGGTAGATTCTATCCAGTTTCCTATTTTCTTCGATGCTTTCATGCCTCATGAGGTTCTGTATTTCTAACATGTAAGTCTTAAATGGTTAACCCGGTTGTGGGAACCCTTGCCTGATTTGGTCTTCTAGCATTTCAAAAAATCGTGAAATCGTCCAAAACAAACCATTGTTCCGCCACCAAGCCAGTGCTCTGCCCCGCAGGAGTTCTGGCATTGTTAGAGGCATTAAGTCTTTAGGAACATCGCAAGCTTCCACCAGTTCCTCGATCCGTTCCAAAAATTCCAAACGTCTGTCGTTCCATCGAATGTAATTCCCCATTTGCGAATCCGGTCCATTGTTTCGCCTAGATTCTTCCCTGCTGTTACTTTTAGTCGCTTGAACCTACGTTCGGATCTAGCCGGTGAAACGGCTCTCTTCGATTGTCTCAGCAACATGGTGCTGCTAGTTCCGGTGTCCTGTCCTGGCTTAGTCACTACAACTTTTGGGGGATTCTTGTCCTCGCTTGATCTTTCCGTGGCTTATCAACTCGCTTGTTCTCCGGATCCAACTGAGCATGTACCATGTTGCTGTCCGCCGATCTCACTTCTGCCGGTTTGTTATGCTTTTCTTTAAGCTCCTCTAGTCTCGTTTCTTCTGAATATGTTCCAGCTTCTATAAATTCCACTAGTTCGGCTCGTTGAACGCTTGGTGCCCCTTCTGTATCTGCGTACTGTTGCCGCTCTAACTTTGTTAAATTTTTCACCCAGTCAGCCATTGTTCGTCTACAGTCGTCTTGATTTGTGTTGTAATTTTATTATTATAATAATTATTGTTGTAATTATAATTTTTTATGGTTATACAACAATTGTAAACATTATAATATATTTTGTCGTCGCTCAGTGCTGCCTCTCCGCGTTGCTTTTTTCCCTTTTTTTTTGGGAAGAATAAAAATATTACGACAAAAACAATCCAGAGTTTGGTTGTAAACCACGATGAAAATGACGATTGTGAAATGTATGTGTGAAAATTGTCCGTAACGCTGAACAATTAACCCAGGTGTCGAGAGTGTGTGTAGTAGAAATTACAATTAGTTGTGTGCGGTGTGGTGTGGGTGATGCTTATCGCTTAGTTGTAGTTTTATTTTATTATAGTTGACTAAACCTCTTAACCTTAATCTAGTTTTCGAAAATCGTTTAAACAAAATATAAAGCCAATAATTAATAATTATTTTCCTATGTCTTATTTTTTTATATTTTTTTATTATTATCCTTTCGGATGTCCTGGAAACGCCAGGGTCCCTGCCGGGGTATGCAGGCCGGCTTCTGTCCCGGCGTTCGTCACAGAAATTATTTGTTTTTCCAGAATATTAATTTTTACAATTTTTGGCTTTATATTTATTTTAAATATTGTTTCTTTTCTCTTTGCCTTATACTTATACTTGCCGCGCAGGGCAATTTTTCTTACAACTTAATGCTATCTGTGGAATTCTGAACTCGTTACTTAAATCTAATGGGTAAATTTCCATTGGAATCGTTGTTTAACCCTACGCAGATAAAATCAAAATTGATGGTGCACTGTTTTCCTATCTGAGGTGTCGTAGCCAAATTCTTATTCGCAAACGGCACTTGTCAGATTAGTTTTTCGATACAGCGCGCTATTCTAACGTTTGTCTCATCCACGTGGTTCAACGCAAGCCAAATTCTTATTCGCAAACGCAACCAGGTCGCATACACAAACGCCAAAACAGACACCCTGCCTGGTCCCTACTATGCTACGGCCTCGGGGTATTACTAGCGATTGCCATACTTTGCGTCCAGGAATAGGTTAGGATCGTTGCGTCTGTCTGTCCGTTGTCTCGTGGCTAATACTGATTCGCGCACAGAGATTACCAAGTCCAACCTTTGCTACTGCGAACCAGTCAAAGCGGATGCCTCATCCCCGTGATAAGTGATAATAGGCTGTACCCAAGTCGTGCCACTGAAACTAAGTTCCCTATCACTCTAATTCAGGGTGTGTTGCTATCGGCAAGTATGCCGGACTGATGTGTCGTGGCCAATACCGATTCGCACACAACAGCTATCGAAACTGAATCTTGCAAACGGCGCACTGTTCGATGTTTGTTTCATTCACGTGGTCTGACCTGAGCCAAACCTGGTTCGCAGAGGCAAACCACGATGCCTGCACAAACACTCATACAGCGTAACACTCGATTTATTCTTTCTCACTACTTTTGAATTATAATCCTGCTTTGTTATTTTTTTCTAACGCACTTTGCCTTATTACACTAATGTTTTTAGAAACAACAAAAACCACTTGAAAATATAATTCTTTGCTATTTAAATGTCTATCAAAGCAACCAAAAGCTCGAAAAAATCATTGCCGCTTACCCCGCTACTCCGTTGTCTTACGTCTATCGATCTACCGTTGCTCTGTTCGTTGCGCTGTCTCTCTGCTTCTCCGCGTCGATATTCCGTTGTCCGCCGTCTTCTAGTCTACCGCTGTTTCTCTGCTTCTGTTTAATTGATCGATGTCCTCTATTGTTGTGGCTGTTTTTTCATCCGTGTCGATCCGTTCGCTTCCGTGGCGCAAGTCCAAGTTAATTTTATTCTTTCGAATTATCGCTCAACAGCTCAGAATTAATCTTTTGTCGTCGTGTCGTCTTCGTGTTCGGCATAACACTTCACATTTGGTGAGCTTTTCGTGTCTTGCTATCGCTTTGTTTGCTTACGCCGCCTACCCTACCCCTCGTGCTAATCTACCTATGACCTTCTTTGTCGCTCTTGTCTCCTAATTATTTGGTGCAATTGATAGTAGTTATCAAATGCTTTCCCAGGCCTGCCTGTAAAGTTTTCTATCATTCTATTTTTTTTTGTTCTTCTATCGTACATATTTATTCATATATTTCTGTTATTTATGTTTCTTAGGTAATTATTCTATTTTACCTTACTTTGGACGTTGTGTGAGGGTCGCAGACCATCGTCACAATTTGTAGTCCAAACTTGCAATGTGGTACATAATAGAGATGAAGTACTTATACATATATAGTTGTAATTGTAGAATATGTAGCTGTTGTACTATTCTAAAAACATCCCTCCAATTAAACACACTGGAGTGTTTGTTATTCCCTACACTTTTAATACAAATTTCACATATCAAGGTATTTCATCTTAATATATGAATTTGTTGTAACGACGGTTCCATGCCGGGATATGTAGGCCGGCCTCTGTCCGGGCGTTCGTCATAGAAATTATTTATTTCAGTGACCACTGGCGGATGGAGTTTTTCCAGACTATTAAATTTTAATACTTTTTTGGCTTTATATTTTAATTCATAATATTTATTTTAAATTCGTTTTTTCCTCTTTGCATTACTTTGCCGCGCAGGGCTATTTTTCTTACAACTAGGAACTAACTTTGGAATTCTAACCACGAGTTTTATGGTGTAACCTTAAAAACAAAGAAAACAAGCCTCGTATAATCTCTGTACTAAACTAAAAGACAATTGTTGCTGCACCGTTTTTCTAGCTGATGTGTCGTAGCCAAATTCAGACTAGTTGTTGGTTAAACGTAAGCCAAATCTCTTTCGCAAACGCTCCCAAGTCATATGTACAAACGATAAAACAATCACTTTGCGTACGAGTATAGGTTAGGGTCGTTGCGTCTGTCTACCCGTTGTGTCGCGACCAATACTGATTCGAGCACGGAAGTTACCAGAAAAAAACTCTTACTGCAGCATGCCGTTCAAAACGTGTGTCTCATCCATGAGATAAGCTGTGAGCCAAGTTCTGATTCGCAAGCAACTACCGCAATGAATGCACCCAAGTCATGCCATTTAGACGAATCGAAGCTCCCTATTCATTTAATTGAGAAATGTGTCACTACCGCCAAGTATGTCGGACTAATGTTCAGCGGCCAATACAGATTCGCACACGACAGCTATCGGAACGGATTCTTGAAACGGCGCACTGTTCGATGTTTGTATCAATCACGTGGTCTGACGAAAGCCAAATCTTTTTCGCAGACGGGACCACAATGCCTGCACAAACACTTAACCACCGTAACAACACGATTTATTCTATTTCACTACCTTTGAATTATAATCCTGCCTTGCTATTTTTCTAACAACCTTGCACTGTTAGAAATATGTTCATAAGAACAACAAACAACTCGAAAATATCATTGCCTGCTATTTTTTGCTTGGGTCGCTGTTGTGGCTGCTTCGATTGTCTTTCGCGTTGATCCGTTCTCGTCCGTGGCTGAGGTGATAGTCATTTTTATTTTTTCGATTTGTCACTCACCAGCCCAGCTCAGAAATGACCAAAAAATATGAAAAATTAATAATTCTAATGAACATAGATGGTTTTCTATAAAATTTAGCAAAAGTTTTAAATTTACTCACATTTGACCTCGTATTAAAAATTCTCACACACCCACATCTATACGTATTTCACAGTAATCACTCAGTTCAACGAAAATAAAACAAAAGTAACAAATATAAACTCATTTCGCATAAAGTAGTATAGACAACTTAATCACAAAATAAAAAATATAATCAAGATTATTTTAAAAAAATTACGGCTCCTGTATATTGCAACAAAACCCTATTAGTATACTTTGCCTGCATCACTTTCAAATATATGCTTTAGACCACTTCAAAACACGAATAGTATTACCAAATGGATGACTTACCCAAGTTAAATACGTGTATAAATAAAAGATTTGTCTTAAAAAGGTATATGTAAACGTATTGCATCCCAAAACTGCGCTCACTGATCGCACTGCGTGGGTGCATTATGTAGCTGGATTCTATTCATCTTGTTATAAACCAACTTGACCACAAGAACAATAACAAGATTATATTCATACAATATATTGATATTGTGATATTTATTTATTGATATTGAGAATATTAAATACACATTTTTATTTCTACATCCTACACTTTAATTGCAATTACATATATATCTAGTCGAACTAGCCCTCGAACACTTTGAAAATAGATGAAATTCATGCTGCAGACATAATTTGTAAATTATTTTCTTATTATATTAGGAACGTCTACAGAGATCAGCAATGGTAACGCGCTTTAGTCTTATACTTTGTTGTCCTTCTTCTTGCGAAATACTTCTTAGTTCATAGCTTTCGTGGGTAGAAAGTCGAGTCATATGATTTTGGCTGCATTTGCGAATCATCTCTGCTACGGTGTCTATACTGAGATCTCGGTGAATAATTTCGTTAGGAGTGTACCATGGTGCATTTGTAATTGTTCTTTAAATTTTATTTTGCAACTTTTGTATAATTTGGATATTGGTTTTGCTGGCTGTGCCCCAAATTTCTGCACCGTACTTGTATATTGGAATGATCATAGCTTTATATATTAAGATTTTATTATAAAGTAATAAGTTCGATTGTCTACCCAAGAGCCAGTACAGTTGTGCAAATTTAAATTTCATTTGATTTCTTTTTTGATTATGTGGTCTTTCCAGATTAATTTCACGTCTATATTAAATCCCAAGTACTTCGCGTAGTTTGAAGGGTTGATTTGTGTACCATTAATTGTCAGCGTATGAATGACTTGTCGTTTATTTGAGTAGATAACAAATATGGTCTTTTCTTTATTTGTTTGTATGCCCCATTTATTAAACCAAATCAGAGTTTTGTCAAGATTTTTTGTATTGTAGCTGATTTAGCATCTTTATTTGATGCTAAGATAACTGTGTCATTTGCAAAGGTCCCAATCATGCTGTTATTTAGTGATGGGATTGGTATATCGGCCGCAAAAACTAGGTAGAGCAAAGGACCTACAACTCTACCTTGTGGAACCCCAGCGTTCATTGAAAATATGTCCGATCATTGATCTTTATATTTAATAAAAAACTGTCGGTCATTTAAGTAGCTTTGGATGAGGCCATAGTAATTTAAAGGCAATATTTTTTTAAGCTTGTGCAGTAGTCCTGTATACCTTACTCCGCCAAAATCTTTTTCAACATCAAGAAAAGCGGCCGCACATACTTTTCTATTGTCGATGTCAGTGGTTATTCTGTTAATAATTCTATGAACCTGTTGCACTGTAGAGTATTTTTTCTAAACGATCTGCTATCAGTTCTTCGAATATTTTTGTAAGATGAGGGAGTAAACTTATCGGTCGGTAAGAAGTTGACAGTGTGGCATCCTTATTGGGTTTTGGAATATCAATAATTTGAGTTACACTCCATACTAGTTTATTTTCCCATTGAGTCCCAATCGTGAGTCCTAGGGCCAACAACTATTAGGCCGGTACCATCTTCCGTCAATGATCCATCCGTATAGCACCTGAAAGTATGTGGTTTTAGTAAGTATGAAATTTCCGACGTCCACGATTTTTTGTAGGTTCGTTTGATGGTATAACTCCGATCAAATATATTCCTCTCTGTGATATTTCGTCTCTTGGCATGGACATTAGGGATGCAGTCTTCGTCCATCTATGGAGACGTTACTGAAAGATATCCTAGGTAACTTTGTATTCATTACATTCCTTAGGTATATTAGACCTTTGACTAGCAATTCTTTCATAATTTTACCAGAAATTTGATTGTAACCCGGTGTTTTGCTATTTTTGGTGTTTGCTATTTTATTCTGAAGCTCAATAATTGTAATATTTTTATTACCCCGTTAATAATGTGTGGAGCATGTGGCATGGTGAAATTCTGTTGGTCCATTGGGTTTGTAAAAGTATTTTTAAAATGATTTGCCAATGTTGTCGCCTTGTCAGTATTGTTTCTAGCCCATTTACCATCATGAGTTCTGATAGGTGCCTGGTGAACTAATGCTTGATTTATCTTTTTTGTCGCTTTCCATAGATAGTACATAGTTGACTCTGTGGGGTCTCGTCGGCGTACATAAATCTGTAATTTGTTATTCTGTTCCTGTTTTAGCATATTTTTCAGTTTCTTAGTAGCTCCGTTGAGTTTCGTCTCGTTTGCTGTATGTCTAGTTTCTTGCCATCTCTTACGTAGTTTTCTTTTTTGCTTTATTTTATTTTTTATTTGCGCGTAGATCTGTTGGTTGCTTGGCTTATAACAAAGCGTTGGGGTTTAATTTTCCACAGCTTTTATAATAATATCATTAAAATATGCTATTGCGCTATCTATTTCGTCAGTTGATTTAAATGATATATCCAACTGCAACTCACGATTTATAATTTCCTTAAAGGTCTGTCCTTGTATTGTAGAGGCGCGTGTTATTTGCAGACGCACAATGTGCATTTTTGTACGTCAATATTATTATTAAAGAATGGTTGGAGGAAAGATCATAGCACGGTTCTATTGTCACATGGTCCATGTTTATACTGCACAGTATAAAGAAATAAATTAAGTCAGGAATTTTTCTCGGATCACTCGGCCAATAAGTTGGTTCTCTAGTGGATAAACACTTTGTTTTCTTTTATGTGGTCTAGTAAATTTTTGCCTTTCTTATATGTGAGTCGTGATCCCCATATAGCGTTTCTGGCATTAAAGTCACCACCGATAATGTATCCGCTATCATTGTCATTGCGGTCATTACCTGCTCGGGTGAGCAGTGTAGTTTTGTTTTTGTTTACTTTTTGTACAGCTGCAACTTGTGCGTATGACATGCTTTGTTTTACACAACCTTTGTCGAGTGTTGTCAGTTGGGGTTCCCTTAATGGTGGTTGCGTGTTGTCTAGGCTGTTCGGGGCTTCTTTCTTTCGAAGAGCAGGAAAGCGTTGAACCTTAAGTGCTTTATAAACCATACCACCTTTGTAATTTGCAGTATGTTTCTCTCCACACAGGGCACATTTTATTTCGTTGTTGCTGAGGGTGCAATCTATAGTTTTGTAGCAACCAGCGCATTTCTCGCAAACAGGGTCTTTGCTACTACAGTAGTTTTTAGTATGACCGTATTTCTGACAGTTGGTCCATTGTGCTATTCTTCTTTTCATCTGTGGAGGTTCAAAGCTAATTTTACAGTGCATTAGATGGCAAATGTTGTAAATGTCTTTATTGTTTTCTTTAACTTTAAGTTCAAGACAAAAAAGAGAAAGCGGTTGTTTAGTATCGCTTTTCTTTATATTAAAGATAATTAGAACTTCATGTCCTAGCTCAGCAAGTTCTCCTTTAATTTCACTCTGATCTGTAGAGTAATGCATATTTCGTAGAATTACTTTAAAATCGCGTTCTTCCTTTGGTTGAAAAGTTTAGAACTGAGTTTGTTTTTCTTTTAACAGCTTTATGATAGCTGAATAATGCTCAGGTCCAAACGGCTGGATTTTTATTTAATTTTTCCCGAGAACTTTTATTTCATATTTTATTTTCGTATTGTTAAGAGCTTCCGTTAGTGGGTGAAGGAACTGAACATTTTGTACATAAATAGGTGGTGGTTTCGGAGTTTTTTTAATACTTGTTGTTTGTTCTTTTTTTCCTTCTACCAAACCACTATTCACTGTTCGTCTTCTTGTTCTTGTCCCAACAGTTCAAACATGTTTGATGGTGTTGGGTTGCTCAGCCAATAGGATTTAATTGTTCTCTGAGTTTTGTTGTTTTTTGCCATTCTTTGCTGATTGACTCGATTGGTTGGGCGTGTAACGGGATCTTTTCTGCATTGCCTTAGTTGCATATTTGACTTCTTTCTCCTTATTTTCTCTTACGGAATTTTCCTGAGTATTATTTGTTGCAATTGTACTTAACAATGGAACTATTGAATATGATGTTGTAGTTGTTGTTGTGGACGAAGTTGAGCATGCGAAAGTAGTCGTAGCTGTTGAATATGTCGTAGAGTTCGATGGACCTACAATGATGATTGTTGGGAGTATTGTATTTTGCGTCGTTCGAATGCAGCTGTTTTGTGAGAACAAAATACTGTTATCGCTGGGAAGTGGTGGGAGCGGGGTTGTTGGAGTAGTGCACTTCAAACTCCAGGTCTATAGTGAGGCTGAATCTTTTGCGCGGGAATTTGTTGGTATTGTTTGCTGCGTAGAAATGTTTGTTTGTGTTGCATTATTTCTATTGAGGAGAGCCGGAGAACATGATCTTGCTCTCGTCACTTGTTCACAGAGTGAAATTTTTGAACAGTTTGTATTGCTATCATTTGAGTCATGAAAAACAAATGTAAAGTAGGCACGGTTGTTGTTCGAAGAGAGTCTTCGTTCACGATTTTGAGTTTATAGTTTAAAATCTTTTTAAGATTGACTTAAATGATTTGCACTATAACACTAAGCGTCCTTTCGCTCTTTATTGTTTTGTTTTTTTTTTTGTTGTTTTGTTTTATTATTGACTTTTGTCGCACTGAATAACAAAAACAATTGTGGTTTAAGCAGAGCATTAGAAAAACACGACCGTACGCGACTCGAAAATCTAATATAATAATCAAGATAATTGCAGTTTGTTGAATGCGCTTTTGAAATCTCGCGCGATCACGTTCAAATGCTTGCCAGATCTGCCGTAGTTCCGATCTGTAAGCGTAGTTCCAAGCATACATGTGAACTTTTGGGCTTAAATTAAAATACACCTAATAAACAAAGATTTTATGTTAATACATTCTGATTGGTGTTGTCTCTAAATTTCACATTAGTAACATTTTTGAGATCCATTTCGTTGAGAATAGTACCTTGGCATTCCAAGTGTCACTGACGAAGTGAAAATATTCAGCCAGACGCACCTTGACATACTTGCTCGACACCGCAACCCTTTGGCCGTAAACCTGCTCGACAATAGCCAGCGCCGTCGTCGTTTGAAAAGACATCATCCACCCGACCTTCCCTTTAGGCCGCCTAAAGAGTAGTAGTTCATATCCCAACATGTAAAAATTCTCTGTAATTATCCTCGCTTATAAAATTTACTTATTATCCCCAGATTGTAAATAAAATAAAAGAAAAAAAAATTTCGTTGAGAATAGCAATTCCATTAGCGTTTTCATATTTAACACAATATTATTACAAATCGAAAGAATTACTGCTAAGCAAGTCTACAAATAATTTAAAAGGAAACAAAGGGTGAACTTATAATCCTCAATGAAATAGAGGTATAGTAATTAGATTTAATATTATATTTCTTTAGAAAAATTATTAATTGAATGAAATATATAGAAGTAGTAGTAGTAAAACAGAGAATTGTAGTACATAATATAGATGCAGTACACAGATGTAGTTGTAGTACAAACTTGAACTGTGGCACATAATAGAGACGATGTACATATATCTACTTGAAACTGTAGAATATGTAGTTGTAATACTATTCTAAAAATATCCCTCCAATTAACCACTGTTGGAATGTTTGTTATTCCCTACACTTTTAATACAAATATCACATATTAATGTATTTCATCCTATTATATGAATTTGTATTAAAAGAGACACAAAACGCCCCAAAAATATGAAAATTGATCATTCTAATGTAAAATAGCGTGTTTTTTTATAAAATTTAGCAAAAGTTTTTGAATTTACCCACGAAAATAAAACAAAAGCAACAAATATAAACTAATTTCGCATAAAGTAGTATAGACAACTCAATCGCAAAATAAAAAATATGATCAAATAAAATATAATCAATAAAAATATTTTCAAAGACACCTGTTTATTGCCATAAAAACGTATTTGTGCACTTTGACTGCATCATTTTCAAATCAAATAGATGCTATAGACCACTTTAAAACACGAATAATATTACCAAATGGATGACTTACCCAAGTTAAATACGTGTAGCAATAACAATTAGACCTCTCTCTCCATGCCATGCCGCATCCCTTTGAAACTGCCCAAGGGAAGACACGACTACAGAACGGCCTCGGAAGCAATATCTTTCTCCCCACGTCGTCGTTCTACATCTGTGAAGTTAGCGCTGCGAATTGAGCGGACCTCTGTGTGATGTGGGCTAGCACATATGCTGCAACGATGTCTACTTTGACATGCTACGGTGCTATGACTGCTACCTAGTCAGTTAGAGCACAACCGATGCATGACCACCAAACAAAGACGACCAACCAGTCCTTTACGTTGGAATGTGTGACAGCTCCGCAAGTGATGATTTCCCTAGCACACATTTCTTCACTTTGTTGGTTGAATGAGCGGCCTCCATTAATTCCATTCTGATAGTATTCTGTTTTTGGGTCAACCACACGTACCTGACATCTTGACGTTTTCAAAACCCTAAATAATCGCCATTCATTTGGGACGTCATTATTAATACGATTATTAATTTCTCCACCGTTTACAAATTTCTTGATTCAGAGCAGTTTTTTTCTGCCACCGATTGATAATAGAAAGAGGTGCTCCATGAATCTCTGGTTCCACTCTCAATAAAATGGGACCACCAACCAAAAAATAACCAGGGGTTAGTGCCACTAAAGTTTTCATAAAGGGCGTCAATTTAAGCAAGCTTCAACCCTATCCAACAAAGTTGAAAACTCCTCAAATTAATATCTCATTTGTCCCGCAACTTTCCGAAGACGAATTTTCAAGCTCTTGACTCCAGCTTCCCACAACCCTCCCATATGAGGAGCTGCAGCAGGATTAAAATGCCAAGCAATCCAATCCATGGCATTGACGGATTCAGAATTCTTTTCTGCTGATTTAATCACGTCATTATATTAGTTTTTAAACACGAGCTGCTCCAACAAAATTGGTTCCATTGTCAGAATGGACCTCAGCCTCTACGAGAAATAAATCGTGAAAAAGCCGCTAAAAATGTATTTGTTGAAAGACCGCTTGTTGGCTCAAAGTGACAAAAACACAAACATAGCCCTCAGTGATCTTACAAGCGCTCCCCATATAACTGTTTATATCAAAGGGGCCAGCAAAGTCCACTCCAGTGACCGTAAATGGTCTAAAAATTATACTACGAGTTGGGGCAACGCGGCCATTATTTGGGAAGCTTGTCTTTTCTTCCATATAGTACACACCTTACATTGATTAATTCTTGCCTTTATAAGGTTCTTCGCTTTGACGGTCCAAAACTCAGACCGAACCAGACGCAATGTAAGGGCATTTCCTCCATGACAAGATATTTGGTGAACAAAATTTACCAATAACATAGCCAGCCACACTGATATGGCAAAATAATTGGATATCTTTCATTAAATGTCAGAGAAGGGGCACATACTAGTCGGCCATCACAACGAAATATTCCATCTGAGTCCATAAAGGGGTTCAACGTCTTTATGGAACTCTTGGTCTGAACAGAAGCCTTTTCTGAACAATTTCGATATTCTTCAGGAAAATAAGCTTTCTGTGACACTAAAATCAATCTCCATTTGACTAGTTCGATCTCTTCACGAGAAAGAATATGAGATCCAAAATACCTTTTACCGAGAGTTTGAAAATAAAAACGATATAAATTTGCAATCACCTTTAAAGCCCGAGAAAAATATGAAAAACGGTCCAGTATATCTTCGAAAGCGTTAAAATAAGAAAAATGACACTTCACTTCCTTGCTTTCCAAGTTTGTATCCCAATTAGGCTGGGAAGAAGGCCACAGAGATCTATCTCTCCCGAACCAACTAGGCCCATGATACCAAAGTTTTGATTGGAACCATTTTTGCGGGCTTACACCCCTGCTACCTAAATTGGCTGGCTTCTATTTTGACTCCACATGAGCCCAATTGAGCACACCCACTTTCCTATCAATTTTTGTCACCCGATTTGCGACAAATGTTTTCCAACAAGTGATGGTTTCTTAAGCAATGCCAACACTATTGTGGAATCAGACCAATAATACATAGGCCCCTCAATGCCTAATTTCGTTACTAACCCACTAACCAAATCCGTTAGTAACACAGTTCCACATAATTCTAATCTCGGAAGAGATATAGTTTTTATGGGAGCTACTTGAGTCTTAGCTGAAAGTAGAAATGTGCTAAAATTTTAGTCCGATTCTTGAACTCGAACATATAGTGTAGCAGCATATGCCTTTTCCGAAGCATCCGAAAAGCTATGAAACTCAATACGGCCTAAGGTTGTAAACTCAAGCCAACGAGGTACTCTAATGTCCTTTATAGGGGGATACTGTACAGAAAACTGTACCCACGTTTCAAGACATTATCCGCTTCCAACCAAAGCTGTTGCATCCAGATTTTTTCGCATACTACAACTGGGGCGATCCAACCAGCTTGATCAAATAACTGAGCAATGGTGGACAACACCTTTCTCTTCGTGGAAGGACAACTAACTTTCAAGCGGTAAAACTCATCACCCCTTGCATCCCATTGTATTCCTAACATTTTTGGTACTGCATCTTCGTGCTTCTAAAAAAATGTTTGCTCGCTAAATGCAGTTCGACGACCATTTTCGTAATGGATGACTGACAGAGTTCAACACAATGGATAGCTCCTTTCGAATTTTGATGGCCGATAGTATATCGTGTGCCCCAACCAAGGCATCATCGACATTCATAGGTAGGGTACTTGGCTTCAGAATCTTCTGCCTGTTTGAGCAAGGTTCTAATGGCTAAATATGGGGCACAATTTATGCCGAAAGTAACTATCTTTAGCTCAGAATCTTTTACTTCTTGATCCTTTTCAAAACGGTACAGTATTCTTTGAAAAGATGTATGCATAGGATTCTCTAAAATCTGCCTATACATTTTCTCTATATCAGTGTTAAAAACATATTTGAAAAACCTCAATTTTAGCAAAAGAATGGTTAGGTCAGACTACATTAATGGACCCACATGAAGGATGTCGTTCAGACTAATCCCTGAGGAGGTGGGGCATAATGCGTTGAAAACGATCCTGACTTTAGTTGATATGCTGTCGGGTTTCAAAACAGTATGGTGCGGCACATAATAATGTCGAGAAGACTCTTCACCTGAATGTTTCAAGACCTGACTCATATGGCTCATATAAGGGTTTCAAAACAGCATGGTGCGGCACATAATTATGTCGAGAAGGGTCTTCACCTGAAGGTGTCAAGTGTGACTCATATGTCCTATCTGCAGATATTCTCCTAAAATTGCCCTCTCCTGACCAGCGATTTTTCGCTTCGGTTATCTGAGCTAAAGCACCTGTCTGGATTCTCCCAAGCCAGACCCCAAAACTTTAGCCATCTGTTTCTCAAGCCCTACACTATTAAAGAAAGATACTTGTTTTGAGGGTACAGGCGCTGTATCACGAGTTTGTGATTTTCTTGTATAATCTTGATTTTTATTTCCTTATTCCGCACACTGTTCTTCCTTTTTCTTCCTTCGCCAACTTAATGCCTACCCGTTCGTATCATTCTCGTTCGGTTACCCTCTGTTTATTTCTACGTGCAGCAGGAAAGCTAGCATGGTAGATCAGGTGTGCAGCGGAATTGGCACAACATGTAAGGTTTTGCTTTTGTTGAAATAAGAGTATTGACTGCAGGTGCAATAGACGGAGGCTATTTAGAATTGGGTGCTGTCGAACTACTGAGGAGTTATGGGCAGCGAGAGACAGAGTACTTGCATATTTCCAATATAAGCAGATGGTGCTGCCGAACTACTGATGAGTTATAGACAGCGGTGCAGAGTACCTGTAAAGTGCCTGGTTATAAAAGCAGAGCACTGATTCATGCTATTGAGCTTCAATCTGCGAAGAGAGAGAAAAGAGTGCGAGTTGGCTCAATAAAACGCAGATAGTTTTCGCTTACCAATTTTATTCACAATATTTATTGATACAATACGTGTGCTCAGGGTGGTGGTTGCAGCAAGAAGAATCCCAAATCCCTTTGGTCGTCTGTCCTAAGCTTCTCCTCTAAGTACTCATACAAGTCGTCTATAATAGGGCCTCTTTGTTACACCCCAAACATGAGAATACTCGGTGTTTTAAGGGTGCTAGAATGTACTGTATTGATTGTGTATTCTACTTTATTAATAAGTTTTTACCAATCAGCCTTGTTTAATGGATTTGATAATTTTCCTAACATTGGTGTTAATAACCGATTAACGCGCTCAACTTGTCCATTTGCCAGAGGTGCACCTGCTGCGACTTTAATGTGACCATTATTACGATTTGATAAAAATTCAGCAAACTCTATTGAAGTAAAAAAAAGGACCCTCTGTCCGATATAACTCTACGGGGTCGGCTATGAAATTCAAAATACCTACTTAAGCTAGCGATTTCTTTGGTTCTAGTGGAATTTACAGGTAATAATTTCACATATTTCGTAAAGAAGTCAATCGTGACTAACAAATGTAATCGTTTTGAATTAATGCATAGCAAAGGGCCTGAATGGTCAATTCTGCTTCTCATTGACGGAATCCAATATTTTGATTTCATATTATTGAAACATTTCTCGAATTTTATTTATCATAGTATCCCAAATCTGTTCGCTTTGCAAAATCATGTCAATATCATCTGGATTTGTGCCTACAATTCCAATATATTCGCAGCATCTATCTGGCACTAAATGAATATCAGCCCTAGGCTGAAACGGTTGCGCATTTGGGTTCAACGATTTCATATCTTTATTCACAAACTTATCAAAAATATGTTCACACGATTCTACTAAAGGGCCAACACATGGACGTATGGGGCATACGCAATGCTCGGTTGGACATAAACACTCAACAAAAGACTCATCGTTATTTAAATCCCTACTACTTTTTAGTTTTTCAATATTTTCTTCTTCATGTTCTTCTACATGCTTTATTACAAGTTTGCCTATGTTCCTTCCCTCTCGTTCGGATTTGTGACTTTAATTTTTATATCTTCTGGAAAAACAGAACTGTTAGTTAGTAATCTATCATTCTCATTTGACAACAACTGTGTCTGCCTACTTAAAGCATCTACATGAGGCATACTACTACCTGCACGGTAAATAATAGTGTAGTCGTAATTCTCTAACTCAAGTGACCAACGAGCTATTCTAGGATTTATTGTTTTTCTATTGAGTGCCTGTACTAAAGAATTGCAATCTGTAACAATCTTAATCGGTCTATGTTCTAAATATACTCGAAAACGTCTTAAAGCATAAATAATTGCGAGAGAGACGTCTTAAAGCATAAATAATTGCGATAGTCTTAAGTTCGAAAAATATTGGATCATCTTGCCATCATCCTGACGCTGCATCAAAATTGCACCAAAGCCATGAGACCCTTCATCCGTCTGCAATTCTGTATCACGCTTTGGGCTAAATATGGCAAAAACTGGCGGTGTGGACAATAATCTCCTTAAATTGTCAAAAGCTTCAAATTCTATATTGATTAGTGGAAAAGGTCCACCTTTTCTTAATAATTCCACTAACGGACGAGCAATATCTGCGAAAGATTTTACGAAGCGGGCGAAAATATGAAAACAATCATAAACAAGAATGCAATTGCTTTGCATTATTAGGTACGGACAAATCTTTGATAACTTGTATGAACATATCATTTGGCAAAACGCCGTGACAGCTAACGTTGTATCCTAAATAGTCCTCAAATGAATATCTCATTTGTCCCGCAACTTTCCAAAGATGAATTTTTAAGCTGTTGACTCCAGGTTCCCACAACCCTCCCATATGAGGAGCTGCAGCAGGATTAAAATGCCAAGCAATCCAATCCATGGCATTGACGGATTCAGAATTCTTTTCTGCTGATTTAATCACGTCATTATATTAGTTTTTAAACACACGAGCTGCTCCAACAAAATTGGTTCCATTGTCAGAATGGACCTCAGCCTCTACGAGAAATAAATCGTGAAAAAGCCGCTAAAAATGTATTTGTTGAAAGACCGCTTGTTGGCTCAAAGTGACAAAAACACAAACATAGCCCTTAGTGATCTTACAAGCGTTCCCCATAGAACTGTTTATATCAAAGGGGCCAGCAAAGTCCACTCCAGTGACCGTAAATGGTCTAAAAATTATACTACGAGTTGGGGGCAACGCGGCCATTATTTGGGAAGCTTGTCTTTTCTTCCATATAGTACACACCTTACATTGATTAATTCTTGCCTTTATAAGGTTCTTCGCTTTGACGATCCAAAACTCAGACCGAACCAGACGCAATGTAAGGGCACTTCCTCCATGACAAGATATTTGGTGAACAAAATTTACCAATAACATAGCCAGCCACACTGATATGGCAAAATAATTGGATATCTTTCATTAAATGTCAGAGAAGGGGCACATACTAGTCGGCCATCACAACGAAATATTCCATCTGAGTCCATAAAGGGGTTCAACGTCTTTATGGAACTCTTGGTCTGAACAGAAACAATTTTCCTGAAGAATATCTGAACAATTTCGATATTCTTCAGGAAAATAAGCTTTCTGAGACACTAAAATCAATCTCCATTTGACTAGTTCGATCTCTTCACAAGAAAGAATATGAGATCCAAAATACCTTTTACCGAGAGTTTGAAAATAAAAACGATATAAATTTGCAATCACCTTTAAAGTCCGAGAAAAATATGAAAAACGGTCCAGTATATCTTCGAAAGCGTTAAAATAAGAAAAATGACATTTCACTTCCTTGCTTTCAAAGTTTGTATCCCAATTAGGCTGGGAAGAAGGCCATTGAGATCTATCTCTCCCCAACCAACTAGGCCCATGCCACAAAAGTTTTGATTGGAACCATTTTTGGGGGCTTACACCCCTGCTACCTAAATTGGCTGGGTTCTCTTTTGACTTCACATGAGCCCAATTGAGCACACCCACTTTCCTATCAATTTTTGTCACCCGTTTTGCGACAAATGTTTTCCAACAATGTGATGGTTTCTTAAGCAATGCCAACACTATTGTGGAATCTGACCAATAATACTCAGGCCCTATTTCGTTACTAACCCACTAACGAAATCCGTTAGTAGCACAGCTCCACATAATTCTAATCTCGGAAGAGATATAGTTTTTATAGGAGCTACTTGAGTCTTAGCTGAAAGTAGAAATGTGCTAAAATTGGAGTCCGATTCTTGAACTCGAACATAAAGTGTAGCAGCATATGCCTTTTCCGAAGCATGAAACTCAATACGGCCTAAGGTTGTAAACTGAAGCCAACGAGGTACTCTAATGTCGTTTATAGGGGGATAGTGTACAGAAAACTGTACCCACGTTTCAAGACATGATCCGCTTAATCCATCATCCCATCCGCTCTTTTCCAACCAAAGCTGTTGCATCCAGATTTTTTCGCATACTACAACTGGGGCGATCCAACCAGCTGGATCAAATAACTGAGCAATGGTGGACAACACCTTTCTCTTCGTGGAAGGACAACTAACTTTCAAGCGGTAAAACTCATAACCCCTTGCGTCCCATTGTATTCCTAACATTTTTGGTACTGCATCTTCTTGCTTCTAAAAAAATGTTTGCTCGCAAAAGGCAGTTCGACATCCATTTTCGTAATGGAAGACCGACAGAGTTCAACACAATGGATAGCTCCTTTCGAATTTTGATGGCCGATAGTATATCGTGTGCCCCAACCAAGGCATCATCGACATTCATAGGTAGGGTACTTGGCTTCAGAATCTTCTGCCCGTTTGAGCAAGGTTCTAACGGCTAAATATGGGGCACAATTTATGCCGAAAGTAACTATCTTTAGCTCAGAATCTTTTACTTCTTGATCCTTTTCAAAACGGTACAGTATTCTTTGAAAAGATGTATGAAGAGGATTCACTAAAACCTGCCTATACATTTTCTTTATATAAGTGTTTAAAACATATTTGAAAAACCTTCATTTTAGCAAAAGAATGGTTAGGTCAGACTACATTACTGGACCCACATGAAGGATGTCGTTCAGACTAATCCCTGAGGAGGTGGGGCATAACGCGTTGAAAACGATCCTGACTTTAGTTGATGTGCTGTCGGGTTTCAAAACAGTATGGTGCGGCACATAATAATGTCGAGAAGACTCTTCACCTGAATGTTTTAAGACCTGACTCATATGTCCTAACTGCAGATATTCTCCTAAAATTGCCTTGTTGATCAGCTAACCCTCTCCTGACCAGCCATTTTTCGCTTCGGTTATCTGAGCTAAAGCACCTGTCTGGATTCTCCCAAGCCAGACCCCAAAACTTTAGCCATCTGTTTCTCAAGCCCTACACTATTAAAGAAATATACTTGTTTTGAGGGTACAGGCGCTGTATCACGAGTTTGTGATTTTCTTGTATAATCTTGATTTTTATTTTCTTATTCCGCCCACTGTTCTTCCTTTTTCTTCATTCGCCAACTTAATACTTAGCCTACCCATTCGGATCATTCTCGATCGGTTACCCTCTGTTTATTTATACGTGCAGCAAAAAAGCTAGCAAGGTAGATCAGGTGTGCAGCGGAATTGGCACAACATGTAAGGTTTTGCTTTTGTTTAAATACTGAGTGCAGCACAGTAGCCGGCGACGTAATTTAAACAGAAATAGGCGCAGCCAAATACGTAAGAGTATTGACTGCAGGTACAATAGACTGAGGCTAATTGCAATAGTGGCGTAAGAGCCGTGTTTTCCAATGTAAGAATTGGGTGCTGTCGAACTACTGAGGAGTTATGGGCAGCGAGAGACAGAGTACTTACATATTTCCAATATAAGTAGATGGTGCTGCCGAACTACTGATGAGTTATAGGCAGCGGTGCAGAGTACCTGTAAAGTGCCTGGTTATAAATGCAGAGCACTGCTTCATGCTATTGAGCTTCAATCTGCGAAGAGGGAGAAAAGAGTGCGAGTTGGCTCAATAAAACGCAGATAGTTTTCGCTTACCAATTTGATTCACAATATTTATTGATACAATACGTGTGCTCAGGGTGGTGGTTGCAGCAAACAGAACGAAAAGTAGAAGTGTGAAAAGGAGGAAGGGTTGGCAAAATTGAGGAACAGTTAACTATTTGACAGAATTGATGAATCGATACATTTAGCGATGTGTTGAAAATTATTTTACTAGCTAGTTAACGTATCGGGCGTTAACACCCTCTTTAACCATTCTGATCATTCTCGATCGATTCTCATCTTATCGGTTATATTAACCCCAAAACAATATTTGTCTATACTTACTAATATCTATGTTTACAACTCGGCCGACCTGACATTAGATCGCCCTCGATCTATAATTAAGTACAAAGTGCAACAATCTTATTTATTACTTCCATCCATGGCTTCATTCTAACAGGCTCTAATATACTCTTATAGTGCATTTTCGTCAATTGACAATTATCAACATCGGAACTTCATAACGATCGTTCTCAAAAATTCGATTAATTTTATATGGCCCGCTATACTTAGGAGCGAGTTTCTTGCGTACTCCCGGCGTTACATCATTTTTTCGAATGGCTACAAAATCTCCTACCTTGTACTGTAAAGGAGATTTATGCTCAGTAGCACATATTTTCACATTTCTCTTCTGCGATTGGATTATGTTTGTACTAGCTATCTCTCTACAATTATTCAAATCCCTTTGGTAGTCTGTCCTAAGCTTCTCCTCTAAATACTCATACAAGTCGTCTATAATAGGGCCTCTTTGTTGCACCCCAAACATGAGAATACTCGGTGTTTTAAGGGTGCTAGAATGTACTGTATTGATTGTGTATTACTTTATTAATAAGTTTTTACCAATCAGCCTTGTTTAATGGATTTGATAATTTTCCTAACATTGGTGTTAATAACCGATTAACGCGCTCAACTTGTCCATTTGCCAGAGGTGTACCTGTTGCGACTTTAATGTGACCATTATTACGATTTGATAAAAATTCAGCAAACTCTATTGAAGTAAAACAAGATCCTCTGTCCAATATAACTCTACGGGGTCGGCTATAAAATTCAAAATACCTACTTAAGCTAGCGATTTCTTTGGTTCTAGTGGAATTTACAGGTAATAATTTCACATATTTCGAAAAGAAGTCAATCGTGACTAACAAATGTAATCGTTTTGAATTAATGCATAGCAAAGGGCCTGAATGGTCTGTATGAACTTTGTCGAACGAGATAGATGCTTTTGGAATACTATGTTAACATTTTTCGGGACGGAGTGCTGTATGCATCGCAAACAGTTCCGAATATATTCTTCAATTCTGCTTCTCATTGACGGAAACCAATATTTTGATTTCATATTATTGAAACATTTCTCGAATTTTATTTATCATAGTATCCCAAATCTATTCGCTTTGCAAAATCATGTCAATATCATCTGGATTTGTGCCTACAATTCCAATATAATCGCAGCATCTATCTGGCACTAAATGAATATCAGCCCTAGGCTGAAACGGTTGCGCATTTGGGTTCAACGATTTCATATCTTTATTCACAAACTTATCAAAAATATGTTCATACGATTCTATTAAAGGGCCAACACATGGACGTATGGGGCATACGCAATGCTCGGTTGGACATAAACACTCAAGAAAAGACTCATCGTTATTTAAATCCCTACTACTTTTTAGTTTTTCAATATTTTCTTCTTCATGTTCTTCTACATGCTTTATTACAAGTTTGCCAACGTTCCTTCCCTCTCGTTCGGATTTGTGACTTTAATTTTTATATCTTCTGGAAAAACAGAAGGGTTAGTTAGTAATCTATCATTCTCATTTGACAACAACTGTGTCTGCCTACTTAAAGCATCTACATGAGGCATAGTACTACCTGCACGGTAAATAATAGTGTAGTCGTAATTCTCTAACTCAAGTGACCAACGAGCTATCCTAGGATTTATTGTTTTTCTACTGAGTGTCTGTACTAAAGAATTGCAATCTGTAACAATCTTAATCGGTCTATGTTCTAAATATACTCGAAAACGTCTTAAAGCATAAATAATTCCGAGAGTCTTAAGTTCGAAACTATGATAACGTGACTCGGCTGCCTTTAATGAGAAGGAAAATATTGGATGCATCTTGCCATCATCCTGACGCTGCATCATAATTGCATCAAAGCCATGAGAGCCTGCATCCGTCTGCAATTCTGTATCACGACAATAATCTCTTTAAATTGTCCACCTTTTCTTAATAATTCCACTAACGGACGAGCAATAGCTGCGAAAGATTTTACGAAGCGGCGAAAATATGAAAACAATCCTAAACAAGAATGCAATTGGTTTGCATTATTAGGCACGGGCCAATCTTTGATAACTTGTATGAACATATCGTTTGGCAAAACGCCGTGACAGCTAACGTTGTATCCTAAATAGTCAATGAATACTCCTCAAATGAATATCTCATTTGTCCCGCAACTTTCCGAATATGAATTTTCAAGCTCTTGACTCCAGCTTCCCACAACCCTCCCATATGAGGAGCTGCAGCAGGATTAAAATGCCAAGCAATCCAATCCATGGCATTGACGGATTCAGAATTCTTTTCTGCTGATTTAATCACGTCATTATATAAGTTTTTAAACACGAGCTGCTCCAACAAAATTGGTTCCATTGTCAGAATGGACCTCAGCCGGGCAGCATCTACGAGAAATAAATCGTGAAAAAGCCGCTAAAAATGTATTTGTTGAAAGACCGCTTTTTGGCTCAAATTGACAAAAACACAAACATAGCCCTTAGTGATCTTACAAGCGTTCCCCATAGAACTGTTTATATCAAAGGGGCCAGCAGAGTCCACTCCAGTGACCGTAAATGGTCTAAAAATTATACTACGAGTTGGGGGCAACGCGGCCATTATTTGGGAAGCTTGTCTTTTCTTCCATATAGTACACACCTTACATTGATTAATTCTTGCCTTTATAAGGTTCTTCGCTTTGACGATCCAAAACTCAGACCGAACCAGACGCTAAGGGCACTTCCTCCATGACAAGATATTTGGTGAACAAAATTTACCAATAACATAGCCAACCTACACTGATATGGCAAAATAATTCGAGAAGCATCCGAAAAACCATGAAACTCAATACGGCTTAAGGTTGTAAACTCAAGCCAACGAGGTCCTCTAATGTCGTTTATAGGGGGATAGTGTACAGAAAACTGTACCCACGTTTCAAGACATGATCCGCTTAATCCATCATCCCATCCGCTCTTTTCCAACCAAAGCTGTTGCATCCAGATTTTTTCGCATACTACAACTGGGGCGATCCAACCAGCTGGATCAAATAACTGAGCAATGGTGGACAACACCTTTCTCTTCGTGGAAGGACAACTAACTTTCAAGCGGTAAAACTCATCACCCCTTGCGTCCCATTGTATTCCTAACATTTTTGGTACTGCTTCTTCTTGCTTCAAAAAAATGTTTGCTCGCTAAATGCAGTTCGACGTCCATTTTCGTAATGGAAGACAGAGTTCAACACAATGGTTAGCTCCTTTCGAATTTTGATGGCCGATAGTATATCGTGTGCCCCAACCAAGGCATCATCGACATTCATAGGTAGGGTACTTGGCTTCAGAATCTTCTGCCCGTTTGAGCAAGGTTCTAATGGCTAACTATGGGGCACAATTTATGCCGAAAGTAACTATCTTTAGCTCAGAATCTTTTACTTCTTGATCCTTTTCAAAACGGTACAGTATTCTTTGAAAAGATGTATGAAGAGGATTCACTAAAACCTGCCTATACATTTTCTTTATATCAGTGTTTAAAACATATTTGAAAAACCCTCATTTTAGCAAAAGAATTGGGGTGGGGCATAATGCGTTGAAAACGATCCTGACTTTAGTTGATGTGCTGTCGGGTTTCAAAACAGTATGGTGCGGCACATAATAATGTCGAGAAGACTCTTCACCTGAATGTTTTAAGACCTGACTCATATGTCCTAACTGCAGATATTCTCCTAAAATTGCCTTGTTGATCAGCTAACCCTCTCCTGACCAGCCATTTTTCGCTTCGGTTATCTGAGCTAAAGCACCTGTCTGGATTCTCCCAAGCCAGACCCCAAAACTTTAGCCATCTGTTTCTCAAGCCCTACACTATTAAAGAAATATACTTGTTTTGAGGGTACAGGCGCTGTATCACGAGTTTGTGATTTTCTTGTATAATCTTGATTTTTATTTTCTTATTCCGCCCACTGTTCTTCCTTTTTCTTCATTCGCCAACTTAATACTTAGCCTACCCATTCGGATCATTCTCGATCGGTTACCCTCTGTTTATTTATACGTGCAGCAAAAAAGCTAGCAATGTAGATCAGGTGTGCAGCGGAATTGGCACAACATGTAAGGTTTTGCTTTTGTTTAAATACTGAGTGCAGCACAGTAGCCGGCGACGTAATTTAAACAGAAATAGGCGCAGCCAAATACGTAAGAGTATTGACTGCAGGTACAATAGACTGAGGCTAATTGCAATAGTGGCGTAAGAGCCGTGTTTTCCAATGTAAGAATTGGGTGCTGTCGAACTACTGAGGAGTTATGGGCAGCGAGAGACAGAGTACTTACATATTTCCAATATAAGTAGATGGTGCTGCCGAACTACTGATGAGTTATAGGCAGCGGTGCAGAGTACCTGTAAAGTGCCTGGTTATAAATGCAGAGCACTGCTTCATGCTATTGAGCTTCAATCTGCGAAGAGGGAGAAAAGAGTGCGAGTTGGCTCAATAAAACGCAGATAGTTTTCGCTTACCAATTTGATTCACAATATTTATTGATACAATACGTGTGCTCAGGGTGGTGGTTGCAGCAAAAAGAACGAAAAGTAGAAGTGTGAAAAGGAGGAAGGGTTGGCAAAATTGAGGAACAGTTAACTATTTGACAGAATTGATGAATCGATACATTTAGCGATGTGTTGAAAATTATTTTACTAGCTAGTTAACGTATCGGGCGTTAACACCCTCTTTAACCATTCTGATCATTCTCGATCGGTTCTCATCTTATCGGTTATATTAACCCCAAAACAATATTTGTCTATACTTACTAATATCTATGTTTACAACTCGGCCGACCTGACATTAGATCGCCCTCGATCTATAATTAAGTACAAAGTGCAACAATCTTATTTATTACTTCCATCCATGGCTTCATTCTAACAGGCTCTAATATACTCTTATAGTGCATTTTCGTCAATTGACAATTATCAACATCGGTAACTTCATAACGATCGTTCTCAAAAATTCGATTAATTTTATATGGCCCGCTATACTTAGGAGCGAGTTTCTTGCGTACTCCCGGCGTTACATCATTTTTTCGAATGGCTACAAAATCTCCTACCTTGTACTGTAAAGGAGATTTATGCTCAGTAGCACATATTTTCACATTTCTCTTCTGCGATTGGATTATGTTTGTACTAGCTATCTCTCTACAATTATTCAAATCCCTTTGGTAGTCTGTCCTAAGCTTCTCCTCTAAATACTCATACAAGTCGTCTATAATAAGGCCTCTTTGTTGCACCCCAAACATGAGAATACTCGGTGTTTTAAGGGTGCTAGAATGTACTGTATTGATTGTGTATTACTTTATTAATAAGTTTTTACCAATCAGCCTTGTTTAATGGATTTGATAATTTTCCTAACATTGGTGTTAATAACCGATTAACGCGCTCAACTTGTCCATTTGCCAGAGGTGTACCTGTTGCGACTTTAATGTGACCATTATTACGATTTGATAAAAATTCAGCAAACTCTATTGAAGTAAAACAAGATCCTCTGTCCAATATAACTCTACGGGGTCGGCTATAAAATTCAAAATACCTACTTAAGCTAGCGATTTCTTTGGTTCTAGTGGAATTTACAGGTAATAATTTCACATATTTCGAAAAGAAGTCAATCGTGACTAACAAATGTAATCGTTTTGAATTAATGCATAGCAAAGGGCCTGAATGGTCTGTATGAACTTTGTCGAACGAGATAGATGCTTTTGGAATACTATGTTAACATTTTTCGGGACGGAGTGCTGTATGCATCGCAAACAGTTCCGAATATATTCTTCAATTCTGCTTCTCATTGACGGAAACCAATATTTTGATTTCATATTATTGAAACATTTCTCGAATTTTATTTATCATAGTATCCCAAATCTATTCGCTTTGCAAAATCATGTCAATATCATCTGGATTTGTGCCTACAATTCCAATATAATCGCAGCATCTATCTGGCACTAAATGAATATCAGCCCTAGGCTGAAACGGTTGCGCATTTGGGTTCAACGATTTCATATCTTTATTCACAAATTTATCAAAAATATGTTCATACGATTCTATTTAAGGGCCAACACATGGACGTATGGGGCATACGCAATGCTCGGTTGGACATAAACACTCAAGAAAAGACTCATCGTTATTTAAATCCCTACTACTTTTTAGTTTTTCAATATTTTCTTCTTCATGTTCTTCTACATGCTTTATTACAAGTTTGCCAACGTTCCTTCCCTCTCGTTCGGATTTGTGACTTTAATTTTTATATCTTCTGGAAAAACAGAAGGGTTAGTTAGTAATCTATCATTCTCATTTGACAACAACTGTGTCTGCCTACTTAAAGCATCTACATGAGGCATAGTACTACCTGCACGGTAAATAATAGTGTAGTCGTAATTCTCTAACTCAAGTGACCAACGAGCTATCCTAGGATTTATTGTTTTTCTACTGAGTGTCTGTACTAAAGAATTGCAATCTGTAACAATCTTAATCGGTCTATGTTCTAAATATACTCGAAAACGTCTTAAAGCATAAATAATTCCGAGAGTCTTAAGTTCGAAACTATGATAACGTGACTCGGCTGCCTTTAATGAGAAGGAAAATATTGGATGCATCTTGCCATCATCCTGACGCTGCATCATAATTGCATCAAAGCCATGAGAGCCTGCATCCGTCTGCAATTCTGTATCACGACAATAATCTCTTTAAATTGTCCACCTTTTCTTAATAATTCCACTAACGGACGAGCAATAGCTGCGAAAGATTTTACGAAGCGGCGAAAATATGAAAACAATCCTAAACAAGAATGCAATTGGTTTGCATTATTAGGCACGGGCCAATCTTTGATAACTTGTATGAACATATCGTTTGGCAAAACGCCGTGAATGAATACTCCTCAAATGAATATCTCATTTGTCCCGCAACTTTCCGAATATGAATTTTCAAGCTCTTGACTCCAGCTTCCCACAACCCTCCCATATGAGGAGCTGCAGCAGGATTAAAATGCCAAGCAATCCAATCCATGGCATTGACGGATTCAGAATTCTTTTCTGCTGATTTAATCACGTCATTATATAAGTTTTTAAACACGAGCTGCTCCAACAAAATTGGTTCCATTGTCAGAATGGACCTCAGCCGGGCAGCATCTACGAGAAATAAATCGTGAAAAAGCCGCTAAAAATGTATTTGTTGAAAGACCGCTTTTTGGCTCAAATTGACAAAAACACAAACATAGCCCTTAGTGATCTTACAAGCGTTCCCCATAGAACTGTTTATATCAAAGGGGCCAGCAAAGTCCACTCCAGTGACCGTAAATGGTCTAAAAATTATACTACGAGTTGGGGGCAACGCGGCCCTTATTTGGGAAGCTTGTCTTTTCTTCCATATAGTACACACCTTACATTGATTAATTCTTGCCTTTATAAGGTTCTTCGCTTTGACGATCCAAAACTCAGACCGAACCAGACGCAATGTAAGGGCACTTCCTCCATGACAAGATATTTGATGAACAAAATTTACCAATAACATAGCCAACCTACACTGATATGGCAAAATAATTCGAGAAGCATCCGAAAAACCATGAAACTCAATACGGCTTAAGGTTGTAAACTCAAGCCAACGAGGTCCTCTAATGTCGTTTATAGGGGGATAGTGTACAGAAAACTGTACCCACGTTTCAAGACATGATCCGCTTAATCCATCATCCCATCCGCTCTTTTCCAACCAAAGCTGTTGCATCCAGATTTTTTCGCATACTACAACTGGGGCGATCCAACCAGCTGGATCAAATAACTGAGCAATGGTGGACAACACCTTTCTCTTCGTGGAAGGACAACTAACTTTCAAGCGGTAAAACTCATCACCCCTTGCGTCCCATTGTATTCCTAACATTTTTGGTACTGCTTCTTCTTGCTTCAAAAAAATGTTTGCTCGCTAAATGCAGTTCGACGTCCATTTTCGTAATGGAAGACAGAGTTCAACACAATGGTTAGCTCCTTTCGAATTTTGATGGCCGATAGTATATCGTGTGCCCCAACCAAGGCATCATCGACATTCATAGGTAGGGTACTTGGCTTCAGAATCTTCTGCCCGTTTGAGCAAGGTTCTAATGGCTAACTATGGGGCACAATTTATGCCGAAAGTAACTATCTTTAGCTCAGAATCTTTTACTTCTTGATCCTTTTCAAAACGGTACAGTATTCTTTGAAAAGATGTATGAAGAGGATTCACTAAAACCTGCCTATACATTTTCTTTATATCAGTGTTTAAAACATATTTGAAAAACCCTCATTTTAGCAAAAGAATTGGGGTGGGGCATAATGCGTTGAAAACGATCCTGACTTTAGTTGATGTGCTGTCGGGTTTCAAAACAGTATGGTGCGGCACATAATAATGTCGAGAAGACTCTTTACCTGAATGTTTCAAGACCTGACTCATATGGCTCATATAAGGGTTTCTTGATTTTTATTTTCTTATTCCGCACACTGTTCTTCCTTTTTCTTCATTCGCCAACTTAATACTTAGCCTACCCATTCGGATCATTCTCGATCGGTTACCCTCTGTTTATTTATACGTGCAGCAGGAAAGCCAGCATTGTAGATCAGGTGTGCAGCGCAATTGGCACAACATGTAAGGTTCTGCTTTTGTTTAAATACTGCGTGCAGCACAGTAGCCGGCGGCGCAATTTAAACAGATATAGGCGCAGTCAAATACGTAAGAGTATTGACTGCAGGTGCAATAGACGGAGGCTAATTGCAATAGTGGCGTAAGAGCCGTGTTTTCCAATATAAGAATTGGGTGCTGTCGAACTACTGTGGAGTTATGGGCAGCGAGAGACAGAGTACTTGCATATTTCCAATATAAGTAGAGGGTGCTGCCGAACTACTGATGAATTATAGGCAGCGGTGCAGAGTACCTGTAAAGTACCTGGTTATAAAAGCAGAGCACTGCTTCATGCTGTTGAGCTTCAATCTGCGAAGAGAGAGAAAAGAGTGCGGGTTGGCTCAATAAAACGCAGATAGTTTTCGCTTACCAATTTTATGCCCAATATTTATTGATACAATACGTGTGCTCAGGGTGGTGGTTACAGCAAGAAGAACGAAAAGTAGACGTGGGAAAAGGAGGAAAGCTTGGCAAAATTGAGGAACAATTAACTATTTGACAGAAGTGATGAATCGATACATTTAGCGATGTGTTGAAAATTATTTTACTAGCTACTTAACGTACCGGGCGTTAAAACCCTCTTTAACCATTCTGATCTTTCTCGATCGGTTCTCATCTTATCGGTTATATTAACAATAAAACAATATATGTCTATACTTACTAACATCTATGTTTACAACTCGGCCGAACTGACATTAGATCGCCCTCGATCTATAATTAAGAACAAAGTGCAACAATCTTATTTAATACTTCCATCCATGGCTTCATTCTAACAGGCTCTAATATACTCTTATAGTGCAGTTGCGTCAATTGACAATTATCAACATCGGTAACTTCATAACGATCGTTCTCCCTCTCGATTCTCCCCTCCCGATCGACCCTCTGTCCGATATAACTCTACGGAGTCGGCTATAAAATTCAAAATACCTACTTAAGCTAGCGATTTCTTTGGTTCTAGTGGAATTTACAGGTAATAATTTCACATATTTCGTAAAGAAGTCAATCATGACTAACAAATGTAATCGTTTTGAATTAATGCATAGCAAATAGCCTGAATGGTCTGTATGAACTGTGTCGAACGGGATATATGCTTTTGGAATACTATGTTAACATTTTTCGGGACGGAGTGTTTTCTGCAATTCTGCTTCTCATTGACGGAAACCAATAATTTGATTTCATATTATTGAAACATTTCTCGAATTTTATTTATCATAGTATCCCTAATCTGTTCGCTTTGCAAAATCATGTCAATATCATCTGGATTTGTGCCCACAGTTCCAATATATTAGCAGCATCTATCTGGCACTAAATGAATATAAGCCCTAGGCTGAAACGGGTTCGCATTTGGGTTCAACGATTTCATATCTTTATTCACAAATTTATCAAAAATATGTTCATACGATCTATTAAAGGGCCAACACATGGACATATGGGGCATACGCAATGCTCGGTTGTACATAAACACTCAACAAAAGACTCATCGTTATTTAAATCCGTACTACTTTTTAGTTTTTCAATATTTTCTTCTTCATGTTCTTCTACATGCTTTATTACAAGTTTGCCTATGTTCCTTCCCTCTCGTTCGGATTTGTGACTTTAATTTTTATATCTTCTGGAAAACCAGGAGGGTTAGTTAGTAATCTATAATTCTCATTTGACAACAACTGTGTCTGCCTACTTAAAGCATCTATATGAGGCATAGTACTACCTGCACGGTAAATATTCTCTAACTCAAGTGACCAACGGGCTATCCTAGTATTTATTGTTTTTCTATTGAGTGTCTGTACTAAAGAATTGCAATCTGTAACAATCTTAATAATTGCGAGAGTCTTAAGTTCGAAACTATGATAACGTGACTCGGCTGCCTTTAATGAGAAGAAAAATATTGGATGCATCTTGCTATCATCCTGACGCTGCATCAAAATTGAACCAAAGCCATGAGAGCCTGCATCCGTCTGCAATTCTGTATCACGATTTGGGCTAAAGATGACAAAAACTGGCGGTGTAGACAATAATCTCTTTAAATTGTCAAATGTTTCCAATTCTATATTGATTAGTGGAAAAGGTCCACCTTTTCTTAATAATTCCACTAACGGACGAGCAATAGCTCCGAAAGATTTTACGAAGCGGCGAAAATATGAAAACAATCCTAAACAAGTATGCAATTGTTTTGCATTATTAGGTACGGGCAAATCTTTGATAACTTGTATGTGCATATCGTTTGGCAAAACGCCGTGACAGCTAACGTTGAATCCTAAATAGTCAATTTTTGTCTTCAAAATTTTGCTTTTCTTCCAGTTAACTTCTAAATTATTTTCACTTAACCGTTGCAGTAACTTCGACAGGATATCGAAATGCTCTTCGACGGGTTTTATTGCTATAACTATATCGTCCATAATAACCACGATTTTTCTATAGCTGATCAAGTCACAAAACTGATTTTCCATTTTTCAAACCAAAAGGCATTCTTAAATATTCGAACTGCCCATGCGGTGTCACAAATGCAGAATATTTAATAGATTCCTCTTCCATGCCTATCTGGAAAAAACAACTTTTGAGATCAATCAGTGAAAAATATTGCTTATTCTCTAAATATTCTAAACAGTCTTCAATCAATGACATGGGAAAATTGTGGCGAACTGTTAATTTATTCAAACTTCGATAGTCCTCACACATTCCAATTTCTCCCGATTTCTTTTTAACTAAAACTATGGGTGACGCATATGGTGTTTTACTTTCTCTAATCGCTCCCTCTTTCAATAAATTGTCAATAATTTCAGCTACTTTTTCTCTTTCATAGTACGACTACTGTCTGGGACGAGTCTGGGACAATAACTAAATGGCGTGCTATTTGTTAATTGGATATTCATTTTGCATTTAGGTTGCATTACGTGATTATTTAAAATGTCAAAATAGTTCGCCTGTATGACATCCCTACATTTCATAGCGTTTGGTACTCCTAATTCATTTCCTATGTCTAACTCGTCATTCTCTACATTCGCTTTAGACTGATCAATAGATGCATAACAATCAAATTTGTTAGTACTTTGGACTTATTTTAGAAACACAGATGAAAGAAACTCACATCCAGGGCTATGTTTATAATGATCCATTATGCTTTTATTTAACAAACTTATCTTGCTTTGTTTCATTTGTATTAATTTAACATGAAGTATGCTTAGGGCATCTCTTCCAAGTAATAAAGGTATTGATAATACGTCATTGCTTAATACTAATACATTAATTTCATAGTCTTTCTCATTAAAGTTAATAATACATTTCATTTGACCTCTAGTTCCAATGTTGGGCCCATGTATTCCATAAAATTTTCTTATTTGAGACAGCTTTGATAGAAACTGCTTCGGAACCATCGATCTATTAATAAAACTAACCGGGCTACAGGTTTCAAAGAGAGCGAAAATCTTTGTATTAGCTGTGCATCTATGTTTGTTTGTTATTTTAAAACTTACTAAATTAATTGCGGCGCAGCCCTCAATTATGGTCGAGTTCTCGTCATTAGCAATCGCAACGAGTCCAGCTCCCCGTTGCTTGGCGCAGTTCTGGTATTGGTGATCTGTAGCTCAACAATTGAAGCATGCATTAATCGGACGCTTCGGCTCCTTGCAGTCTTTTGCCATATGACCTACAACGCGGCAATTAAAGCAAAGCAAAGGTTGTGTGCCTCTCTTCGATTGGACATCAAGTTGTGACGTGGACGTACGAAGCTTATCCACTTGTATCAACTTTTGACGCAACTCAGTCAGAGTCCTTACAAAAGTAAAGTGAAGACACCATACCGCTCTTGTCGCATAAACCGTTTACAATATGCTGAATAATGTCAGCGCCCTCGAACTCTGCTTGGCGTGTAACACCTCACATCTCAATAAAATATTTGAATGCGATTTTTCAGCTTCAACTTCAACTCACTCTTCGTATACCAGCTTATCGCATAAATTTGTCGCGTATCGGGTAATTTACCCCATACCTGAATTTTAAATTGTCTCTTTTTTTAATAAACGATTTGTGATTTTCTTGAATTATCTTGATTTTTATTTTCTTATTCCGCACACCTTTCATTCGTTTTCTTCATTCGCCAACTTAATACCTAGCCTACCCATTCTGATCACTCTCGATCGGTTACCCTCTTCATCCGTTCTGATCAATCTCGATCGGTTCTCATCTTATCGGTTATATTAACCCTATTACAATATATGACTATACTTACTAACATCTATTGTTATATAAAAAAAAAAAAAATATATAAAAATTTAAAATACCCAAAAAAGTTAAAATTGCACCTAATTTTCTTACAGTGTAATAAAGTGTCCTGTGCGAGTTGAAAGAACTTGCGCTTGTGTGTTGTTATTGTTGTCGCTACAGTAACTAGCTAAATTGAATTAATCAGAGTTTTATTGCTTTGTTTGTTTCTGCTTTTAGTTATTTGTTTTATTGTTTTCCACTTCAATTTAGTTGAAAACGGTGGTGGATAATTGCAATAACAACATATACAAAGGAAAGAGAATTAGCTGACGGAGATTGCGCTCACGCCTACTGCATCTCCTATTACACTAATGCGTTTTACTTATTATAATAAATATTAGTTGCGAGAAATTGCTCTCCGCTGACCTCTAAAGAGGTCAGCTATCCCCAACCTGCGACCCATTTGGTGGGTCGTCATCTTACAAGTTCAAAAATTAAAAAAAAAAAAAAAATCAATGAATAAGAAGTAGATAACCTTAATTGCTGTTCAAGACGGGCGTTGCACAGAACCCTACATTATCTTCTCGCCTATCTTAAATTTGTGTAATCTACTGTACATGTCTGGTTCGGGTGTAGAAATAAAATAAAATAAAATATAATTTCATTTCTTTTTTTCCTATACGTTTCGGATTATTTATAGCCATCTTCAAGAAGCATGATTAATTTACAAAATACAATTAAAACTAAATATAAACACAACACATATTCCACAGTATAAACAATCACCATATTAGTACTATTTTTAGTTTCCTCTCTTATATTAGATTTTTTGTCTTTGCAGCTTAACAGCTACCGTGTATGTTTGGTGTGCTTTATTTAAGTATATTTTGTGATTTATTTTCTTGTCTGCGTTGGGCACAAGCAAGCACTGAACACACAACACAATTCACATTATAAGCAGAAAAGGACAACAAAATCGTTCACAAAATCACGTTATTTTGTGATTTATTTTCTTGTCTGATTTTTATTGTATCCGCAATATTTCAATGTTTTTTCTTCTTTTTAGGCTCTATATCTAATATTTTCGTATTGTCAAAATCTGCTGTGTATCCAAATTGGGAGTGATGCTGGGCTTTAGCTTTGCAGTTTTGGATTTGTTTTTGGTATACCTATGCTTTGTGCTCTGCAGTTCGCGTGCCAAGCGATTGCTTTTCGTTCCGATGTAACTTTTTCAGCATTCCTCCCACTATTTTCCGTTTAACTTGATATCGTATATCTCGTCTCTATATTTCTTAACGATGTTGTGCTCTTAGTGTACTAGTTGAATTTTATCGTGTTCTTATCTTTATTTAGCTCTCCATCGCAGTGAACGATTTTGTTGTCCTTTTCTGCTCATAATGTGAATTGTGTTGTGTGTTCAGTGCTTGCTTGTGCCCAACGCAGCAGCTATAAGCAAGCATGATTCTTCGTCTGATCTCTAGGCTGACGTTATTGTTGCTGGTTATCACTGTTCCCAGATAGACAAAGTTGTCTACAACATTGAATTTGAAATTCTCCAAGAAGCGCTGGTGGTCTGCGAGTAGACACCAAATTCTTCGTCTTCTCCTCGTTCAGCGATAAGCCCATTAGAGGAGACAGCTGCTAACTCGCCATTTCTTTATGCCGATGATGTCAACGCGAGTAACAGTATGATATACGCCATCAAGACAATAAAAGAGGCGCACAATAGGAGTCACCTTGCCAGAAACATCTGTTGGTATCAAAGATGTATCAAGAGGTTCGTTCGTCATGCGTTATCATGCAAAAACGAACAATCTTTGCTGGGATGCCAAGTTCAGATATGGCGCTGAAAAACAGAAAACAGAAGTTCATATCGTTGAGCATGCATTCATCGGACAATATTTTGCATATGAGATGGTGTATACGCCTTACCAACTCTTCGCCACCGGTCTTGAATAACTCTGCTGCTTTGTTATTCTTCCGCTTTTTTATTACTGAGTCACCCTCGTTATAATCCGGCGGCTCTACAAGAAAAATATCATTGGGTGGTGGTTCTAGAAATGCATCTCCGTCGGCAGAATTGTTCTCATCATCGCCCCCAAGTAGATTACTTCTCTATAGACTCAGTGAATGCTGTGCGTCAGTAACCTGACCTCCATTATCGTCCTTGCAGAAAGAAACGCCGGGCTTAAAACCTTCGGTGCTTCATTTCTATTACATAATACCTAAACATCATTAAGCTCACGTCTTCTTTATACCTTTTTTCCTCCATTTCTCACGATATCGCTCTGTAACAGCTCGCGTTGATTCCGACTGCAGAGTGCTTGTGTGACGTCTTTCTCTTACCCAGAGTTCATCATAGGTCTGGTGTACCCAATGACCTCCTTGGCAGCCGTATCCATGGAGTGGGAGATATGTCTCCACTGCTCACCTATATCTTCAGAAGCCGGAGTGGACTCCCGGAACAGTTGGAAAAGTTAAACTGACTGACGCTAAGCCTGGTGGGTACCTTGGCTACCACAAGGTAGTGCCTCGAGTCGATGTTAGGACCGCATACCGTTCGCACATCAAACATACTCCATGCGTGGTGTCTCGAGCACAAGATGATCAATTTGATTGTATGCGTTCTGATCGGGACTGCGTCAAGTATGCCTTGTGTATATTACGACGTGAAAATCTGGTGCTATTGATTAGCATATTCTGACCAACGGCAAAGTCGAATAGCCTTTCTCCATTTCTGGGAGTAGCGTCTTGAGGGCTGTTGGGTTGGTGTCAAAGGGGAATTGTTTCCGAGGCTTGTTTTGTTGTGGCGGGAACCAAACCCGGTGCACCAACCCCTAATTAGGGGAGTGTTTGCCTTCTCACAATTTAGTCACCACGGAGGTTCCGTGGCTTACCAAGGGGATACGTGTCCTAACGGACATTTTTGAGCTGCTTGAACAGTTTGCAAAAGAGTCGTAATTTGACCGCTCCTAACAGAAATTGCGAAAGAAGTTTCCACTTCTGCAAACTACCCCATCCTCCTACAAACTTACATCCCATATTTGTGTTGTTAGATTTTCTAATTATTTTTTTTTAACACCTGCCAACATTACAGCTCGAAACTTCATGTGGATGGTATTCAAATTTCCGAACCACCGAGGTTCCTTGTTTATTTCGTATTTATTTTGTGTTTTTTTTTTTTTTTTTTTTTGGTTTTAAGTTAACGCACGATTATTGCGTTTGACTTGGCCGAACTCGCACAAAGCAAGTAATAACGCCTCTTCAGTTTATTTTGTGTTTGTTTTTGTTGTTCCTATAATTTTTATTTTTCTTTTATTTTCTTTTACCATTTTTTTTATTTGTTTAATTTATGTGAGATTATTTCTAAAAAAAAATCTATAAAAAAAAAAATTATATTATAGCTGCAAAGTCGTAGTACATAATTTTCTTTTATTATCAATAATTTTCGCAGCGCACTCAATGCAAGGAATTTTTGAGGTAATTGTTTTACACATTTGGTTACATTATTGGAGTTTTAGTAAGGATCCCAAATTTTTTTGAAAATATAATATAGCCTATTTCACTCGGAAATAGTGTACCTTCCCAACAGTGAAAGCCTATTCAATGCAAACAAACAAACAATCAAATATATATATATATATATATATATATATATATATATATATATATATATATATATATATATATATATATATATATATATATATATATATATATATATATATATATGAGAGAGAGAGAGAGAGAGAGAGAGAGAGAGAGAGAGAGAGAGAGAGAGAGAGAGAGAGAGAGAGAGAGAGAGAGAGAGAGAGAGAGAGAGAGAGAGAGAGAGAGAGAGAGAGAGAGAATATATATATATATATATATATATATATATATATATATATATATATATATATATATATATATATATATATATATATATATATATATATATATATATATATATATATATATATATATATATATATATATATATATATATATATATATATATATATATATATATATTTATATATTTAAATATATAGATATAGTTTGAATTCAGACGACTGATTCGATTCATTATACCGCGTTCATAAATTCATTTGATATGGCTGATATCAAAGAAGAACTGAAAGAATTAGGGCATGACGCAATAAACATTTACAATACATATACATATATAAAACTAGTCCAAATAACTAAGACAAGATAATACCATATTAAGAAAATAAAAGAACAGATTCAATTAGGATATAAACAACTATATTCGCTACTAAATAAATACTCGAAATTATCAATTAGTAACAACCTAATGTTTTTCAAGGCTATTTTGAAACCAATATGGACTTATGGGGTCCAGTTATGCTAAGAAATCCAATCGGAATATAATTCAAACTCAACAATAAAAAATGTTGAGAGTTTATAACCAATAATAATCCATCGAGATTTAGGAATACTATTAGAAGACGATGAAATCAAAAATATAAGTAGAAATTACCTTAATAAATTAACAATACACGCTAACAACCAAGTAAATGTACTGCCTTTGCATGAAGTGACAAGAACAAGATGACTTAAAAGAACACTGCCAACAGACTTTATCTAAAATAAAATAATTTATTAAATATTTTATGCATTCTATTGTAATATAAATATAATGTAATAAAATTGTAAAAGAGCTTTATAGTTCTAATGTTACGCTAAATATAATTAATTAATACTTAATATTCCAAATGAAGAAAAAGTCAGCTGAGAATACCTGGTAAAATTAAATTCTTCATTTTACCATTCATATCCCTTTGTCCATTTTCCAAATATGTATTAAGTGTCTCTTTATAAATAGAAAGATGTATGTAACCAATTGGGGGAAAAAAAATATATAAGTTGAACCAAACATAGCATGGAGTTTGTACTGCGATTATATTTTTGGTCGTCAAGTTGTTTCCAAAAACTCAGGAAGTTATCAAACGGAAAGCTAAGATCTGAGCGCATGACTAACAGCTCATTTTGCACAAACTCTGTATGCTTTTTTAAATCGCAAGTCAATAGGTTCGCGTATAACTCAATCAAATGTGTATTTTTTTCGAAGTCAGTAAAATGGCTTTTGAATTTGATTTTTAAGTTTTCAAGAATCATCTGTCAATTGAATAAAATGTTCTGTTCTTAAAACGTTTTGTAAACGCAAGCTGCAAATTGATCATGAAGTAGACATAAGCGGCGATGAAAGTCCTTGACAATGCGCAGCAGTTCACAAATACTTATACTTTCGCCTTGCAAACTTAAATTGAAAAAATTTAAATGCTGTTTAATGTCAGCCAGAAACGTAAGGTACACTACGAATTCGTCGATTCTAAATGACTTAGCAGTTCTTCTGAGTCCTTTAATTAATGAGTTTTTTTTTTTAAGATATCTATGATCATGCATCTTCCTCGACTCAGCTAACTAGCTTCAGTGTGGACCAAAAGGTCATGATGCTCTCAGCCCACATCTTTTAAGCGAATTATGAAAGTTGACCAATAAAGCCTTTATCCGTCCCTTTCATTACTCTCGCCCCATCAGTGCAAAAAGAGCTTAATTTTTCTTTGCCGCTCCATGCAAATATCTTGCTGTCGATAGCCTCATAAATTGTTGCGCCCAAGACGTTTCCGCATAGCGGTATCAAAGATACAATTCCTTTCAAGAAATGTTTGTCAATAGTTTTGGCGCACACAATCAATTGTCTTGTGTCGTGCACGTCAATTGTCTCGTCAATAGCAAATGAAAAATACTTGGAATTTCGAATTTTTATTTTTATTCTTATCAAATCTTTTTCGGCTTGTTTTTGAAAGAAACTAACCTTTTTTTCATTAATTTTTTTCAACCTTTCTTCGCCTGAGAAATTATAATTTCTTTTATGCAATGCATCAAAATATCGGTGACTTTGCGCTTTTGGTCGATTATTGCACCGCATATCATACTTTGAGTTTGGCAAAATATATTTTCGGAGAAAAAATAAAATTCCAAACCAAAAAATTTTTCCCGTGTACTCATAGCGACGCAGTAAGCAAAGCTAAAAATGAAAAAGCGTTGCGCGGTATATGGCTCCACTCGCCATCGCAGCCAAACTGATTGGGCATAGCAGAAACGAAAACACGTTGAGTGAAGTGCAAATGCTCTCGCACATAAAAGCTTTTGTTATTTATTGGGTCACACACATTCTGTGCGTGTGAAAAGGAATAAAATTATAGTTTGAAAAAACTAAAAAACACGCTTTGATAGTAATGTGAACTAAAAAGTAAATAATAATTTTGAATAAGTTTAAAATGAGAATTAAGTGATTGCAAGAAAATTAACTTTAACATAAAAAAAGCGTGGGGTGCTCTGTAATATATTATTATAATATGTTTATATATTTGTAAATACAAACAATTAAATAAATATAGCAATTAGCACGAGTTGGCTCAATAAAACGCAGATATTTTTCGCTTACCAAGTATGTATATGTATGTACAATATTTATTGGAACAGTACGTGTGCTCAGGTGGTTGTTACAACAAGAAGAACGAAAAGTAGAAGTGGGAGAAGGAGTAAAGGTTGACAAAATTGCGGAACAGTTTGACAGATTTTATAAATCGATACATTTAGAGATGTGATGATAATTAACTAGTTAATTGTATTTAATTTAGTTAACGTATCTGCGTTAACAATATGTATTAAGTTGTTGACTCGTTTTGTGGGTAACACAATGAAACAAAACAAACGAAACGGAACAGAACATGATCCACAAACAAATCAAATATCTTGATGATCCTGGTCAGGATATTAGGTCAAAATTGTGAAATTATTGTATTGTCATCGGTGCTTAATACACGTGCACAATTTCAAATTATTTCGACGTTGGTGAAAATTAAGTTGAAATATTCCGTTACATAGATAGATAGATACAGGTCAATCTAATATAAGCGTGTTAAAAAATAGCGGAAATTCTCATTATCAAATGCACGGTATAGGCTTTGGATAGCAAGGATGTAGACCCATCTCATTAATATGCTACAGTCGATATAAATTTTTAGTTAATACATCTGACACCATATAATTAGTTGGTTCATATTCTCAATAGACCTTAAAACTAGTCCAAATAACTAAGACATTTATAACACAACAACATTACTAAATACTAAAGTACAATTCGAAGCAGCAAACCAAAAGAGAACTATTGCCCAGTGTAGTAACTGTCAAAAATACGGACATACAAGAAACTACTGTACCCAGGACCCTGTTTGTGTTAAACTAGACTGTTAACTGGACGAAACTACAAAAATTAAATGTGCCCTATGTGGAGGTGCTCATACTGCCAACTATAAAGGATACGAATTGAACAAAACATTAAAAATTCAAAGATTCCCTGCAATAAGACCTAAAAATATAATAGAAAACAACACCAAAAACCAAAATATATTACATATACCAGTTCAACAAGGTTTAACTTACGCTCAAGCCGCTGCTTGGGCTGTAGAAACTAGTTCACAACCAATAAACTCGATTAATATAGATAGGACAACCTCAGCAGGAAACTTGAGTACAGGACCATAACTTAAAAATTCAGCACAGACCTAAGACGTGTCAGAATTAAAATCAATGATGAAGCAGTTAATCCAACAGATGACGGTTATCATGAATGTTATAACACTCTTAGTAAATAAACTTGACTCAAAGCATCGACAGTAGGCTTAAAATAGTTTTCTGGAATGCTAATGGTCTAAATAATCATTGCGCTTATTTCTGAATCTCATTGCACAAATAAGCATGCCTTGAGCAAATGCAACTAAACAATATACACCACACTGCAATAATTATCAAAAATAATATCCCCGGGATATGATCAAATATATGGACATATTTTAAAAGAGCTTCCTCAAAACACACTGACATACATAAGAAACATATTTAATGCAATACTTAGACTACAGCACTTTCCATCCATATGGAAAATAGCAGAAATTATTGCTATTCATAAACCAGGAAAAAATCCGACTAAAAGCTCGTCGTATTAGCCTTCTACCGACGTTATCTAAAATTTTCGAAATATGACTACAGCAACAACAAAACTACAAGACATTCTCGACGACACAGCAAGATGGTTTGACAAACGGCATATTAAAATTAATGAACAAAAGACCATGCAGGTAATATACACGACAAAAATAAACTTTTTACCAGTACACTTAAAACTAAATAGAGTGGGCATTCCCATTGTCAATGTAGCAAAGTACCTTGGTATGTACTTGGACAATAAGTTAACCTGGAAATACCATATTAAGAAAACAAAAAAACACATTCAATCAAGATATAAACAACTATTTTCGCTACTAAATAAACACTCGAAATTATCAATTAGTAACAACCTAATGCTTTACAATGCTATTTTGAAACCAATATGTACTTATGCGGTCCAATTATGCTAAGAAATCCAATCGGAACATAATTCAAACTCAACAATAAAAAATGTTGAGAGTTTATAACCAATAATGACATCCATCGAGATTTAGGAATACTATTAGAAGACGATGAAATCAAAACTATAAGTAGAAATTACCTTAATAAATTAACAAGACACACTAACAACCAAGTAAATGAACTGCCTTTACATGAATTGACATGAACAAGATGACTTAAAAGAACAGACTTTATCTAAAATAAAATAATATATTAAATACTTTATGCATTCTATTGTAATATAAATACAATGTGTCACGGCTATAAAAGAGATTTGACCAATCGGTGTTAAGCAAAAGAGAATTAAGCATAATAAAGTCAGTTTTTTTAAAGCAACGACGCAATGAGCTTGAGTTTCTCTTGCTGCTATGTGGCAAATTTAAAACCATTTTCAGAATTGGGTGGTATTTATCCTCAGGATTGGAAACTGGAAAAGTTCGAGTGACATCTAAAGTTCTATCCACAAATATAAGGTCAAGCAATCTATTAGAGCAGTTAAATATGCTATTAATTTGATGCAGTGACAGATTAAAAATATTGTCCAAAAATTGTAAATGCACTGATGGAATCAATGACGAGGAGTTTTCACAATTAATCCAGGCCACCTTGGGAAGGTTAAAATCACCCATAACAATAAGGTAATCGTTAGAGTTTAAAGAATTATAAATGCACTGAATAGCAGAAACGTGTGACTGGTAAACGCTAGCATCAGATGCAGGCGGAATGTATGAACAAGTAATAAATAATCTACAGCTCAAAAATTGGATAACAACACATATGAATTCAATATCTGTTGAAAAATCTCCAAGGTACATTTCGCAAGCAAAACTAGACTTAACAGCAATAAATACTCCACCACCTTTACACGTGAGTCGATCCTTGCGTAAAATTGAAAAATTATCAGATAATATTTCAGAGTTTAAAATATTAATATCTAACGAAGTCTCGGTAAATACAAGAATATCAGCATCAATGCCAGTACTTTTAAGATATAAATTAATTAATTTGTTTTTTAAGCCTCTTACATTTTGATAATTAATTATAAGAGGACAATTTAATTTAAATTAAGAGTATTAGATGTAGATGTAGAGGTTCCGGCCAGTTGTTGAGGTAAAACTGCAGTTGGTTGTGTCGATCTCGGTTTTTTTCTTTGTGCATATTCCTTAACCAGTGTAAACTCTGGCCAAAAACGAGCACTGCAGATGAGGTCGAAAAATTCGAACGGAACACTCAGTTTAAATGACGCAATGTTCCTTGAATAGTTGAATGAAAACTTCTGCACCGCGGTGCAACCGTATTCAAAATTTTTGTAGATTTAGTTCTGTGTTCCATATTACGTGTAACAACAGGATAATTAGCAAGAACAAGTGGAGCAGCGCTTCTTTCTGTATGGTTGATTCCGCGAGCGTTGTAGCCGCAGAATTTACAACTTGCGTTGAGGATTCAGTTGAATTAAATTCTGGTTCAGGCGTTGATAAAATTATTGACGGCGACTCTGAAGGAGCAGCCAAACTATTTGCTGGTAAAGCCATAGTTTTGGACTTCTTCGTTCTGTGCGATTGTTGAAAATCGTAGTCAACAAACATTTTCATATTTTTTTCAAAAACATTTGAGAGTTGTTTAACAGTTTTATTTATCGACGAATCACTATTTCGAACAGTGTTAAACATTCGGCTAAAGTCACCTTCAAGTCGAATCCATCGAGGACAAGACCAACGTCAGCCCCCCGGTGTTTCCATGTCCAGATTAGTAAGTCGGTCGTAAATCGAGAAATTTAGGCCAGCTCATTTAATGTGAACAGCAACGTCGCATAGCAACAGCATTGGAGTTATTATACTCCCTATTGTTAGGGCACTTGGTGTAGCAACACAGCAGCATATTTAATAATATTTCTATATGTATAATGAATATATTAAGTAATCGGCAGAACTGGTCACTTTAATATATCGTCAAACTCAATACACGCCAAAAAGTATACAATGTTTTGTAGTAGATTTTATAGTAGCTGAACTTTTGGCCAGCTGTTAGCAGTCAATCACTTTCTAGCACAAAGGTTTTTGTAGTTATTAAAATTGACGCTCCGCTGGCCAGAAGGTTTATTAAAAAATTTTAAAATGATGTTTAAAGTTAAACGCACAATTTCTTGGATTCACTGTGACCTTTTTGATGTCACTATAGTATGATTACGTAATGTACG
>JAWNNQ010001576.1:0-41888 GCA_035044765.1 Leucophenga montana
AAATATATATAAAATAATCATAAATAACACTAATATATTTGGAAGGAAAGAAGCAGAAACATTATACGACGCCTCTAAAATAAAATAGTCATATCTCAAGAGTAGAGCTCAAAAGAGTATGTAAATTTACATCTCTACGAACATATATCCCTCAAACCAACAGCCAATATAGAAAGTTCTATTATTTATCTAAACGCTTTTAAAGCAACACCGATAGTTAGCCGAAAAACTAACGCTACCATTACACCCCCATCAATTCGACAATTGATAAATGACTAAAGACAAATCCGTAAAATATGGCAAATTTCCAGGTCTCCAGATAATAAAAGAAAACTGAAGAAGCATAATAACGCCGCCATCACAAACTATCTTAAGAAATTAACACCTACTTCTGACACAAACTACTCACTGTGGGGAGCAACAAAACACTTGACTAATAAAATTGTTCACTGTCCTCATCTGAAGAAAGACAATGGCTCATGGGCTAAAACCAATTCCGAAAAAGCAAATATTCTAGCAGATCACTTCGAAGACGTTTTTTCACTAGACACTCATGTAGTGAATTTTCAGGAGTCTAATAGTCAACATAACCAATACAAAATTAAGAAAATCACGACCAGTGAATTAAAAAGACAAATAAAGAAAATTGAAGACAAAAAATCTCCAGGCTATGTATGTTAACAAGACGCATTTTAAAGAAACTTCGAAACAAGGCTATACAATATATATGCATCATTCTTAACACAATGTTAAAAATGGAACACTTTCCAATACTTTGGAAATACCTATAGGCCAATCAGTCTTCTACCGATATTATCCAAAGTATTCAAAAGAATTTTATTTGAACGGCTTGAACCAATTTTGATATCCAAACGATGCATCCCAGACCATCAATTTGGATTCCGCCGAAAACATTCCACCATTCAACAAATCCACTAATAAAATATCTGCGGATTTAGAAGCCAAAAAATTCTGCATATGTGTTTTTATTGATGTGGAAAAAACATTTGATAAAGTGTGGCACGACGGCTTATTACACAAGCTATAAAGTATGCTGCCAACTCAACTCTATAACTCTATAACCCTAAATAAATAAAAAGTTATCTAATGGATCGCTATTTCCTTATTAAATACAAAGATAAATACTCGCCTCTAAGACCGTTTAAAGCGATACTACTCTATGGCCACAACAATATAACTACTACTACAGGGAGACTGCAAAAAATACTTGACGAAACAACAAACGGGTTTAACAAGTGGAATATTAAAATCAATGGACAAAAGACAACTCAAGTTATATATACTAATAAAATAAGATATACTTCTCAGCCACTCAAAATAAATAATAAATAATACCCATTAAATCTTTAGCTAAATACCTTGGCATGTACATTGACAACAAAATAAATTGGATGTATCACATACAACGAAAAAGGGATCAAATAAAACTTAAATTTAAACAACTATATTGGTTCCTAAGGAAGAACTCAATATTGACGATGGAAAATAAACTCTTGATCTACAAAGCCATTATAAAACCAATATGGACCAATGGTATTCAGTTATGGGGTACTTCAAAGAAGATAAACATTTCAGTTACACAAAGACAACAATCAAAAATACTTCGTAGTATAGTTAACGCGGAATGGTATATTTCAAATTTAGACATTCATAAAGATTTGCACATATTGCCAATAAATGACGAAATAAAAAACTACAGCAGAAAATATCAAACCAAAGGTGAAATACATTCGAATCGAGAAATAAGTAACATTCCTACCCAGGATTTACTAACACCCAGACGCCTAAAAAGACTGAGACCAATAGATCTAATCTAATATATGTTAAAAAATAAGTTTATCATAGTTTCGTTAACACAAATAAATAATTAAATATAATAATATATACTTGTAAACCATACTCCCAGCAGACAGGATGATAGTGCTCACCTTGTCATTATGACCCTTATTCATGTTAAAAAATGTACTTAGTATCTTTAAGATAGATGTACGAATAAAATGGGATATAAATAAAAAAAAAAATATATATATCAAGAAGTATTAGAGCAAGACGTCGCACAGTGCGGCTTTTTGACTTTTTTCGTTACAAAAATCATAACTTTTAAACCACTAAAGATATTGTGCCGTGCTCCTATTTTCACAAACTGTTGTTACATTTAGGTACATTTTGTTTAAATGATAAAATTTATTATTAAAATTTTCCCCAAAGCAATCATTAATATAAAAAAAAGGCTTATAAACTTATCATTTCTGTAAAATTTTTACAATTCCCTTTATGCTCTCAGACATTTAGAAATGAAAAAGATAGAGATTTCATGGTCACCCAGATGGAACGAAGTTCCTTTCGCTATACATTATGTATTAAATAACAGGCGCAATTAAATAAATTAACAACATCTGAGAGTCATTAAATAAATAAATAAATTAAAAATAAAATATAAAATACCAAATTTTCTGTCATGACACATTGTATGTGTTCGTACCAGGGACTGTAAATAATGATTATTTGTTTTTTTTTTAATAAAAAAATCATTCACTTATAGTAACTTTGAGACATCGAGAAATATTCCAATATTCATCTTTAAGGATCTTTTATGCATTTTCACCATTATTTAAACTTAAAGAGTAATTCTTATTTCATGAGTTTTATTTTTTGCTCAAAAATAAAACTCAAGTTGTAATATCGTCACACACAAGGGATAATTTTGTAATAAGGCCAAACATTATGTATATATTCCTAGTCAGTAATCAAAGACAAACCATAAGACAAACCAAAATACTAAATTTTTAAATTTAAAAAAAATTCTTGAAAAAAAAAATATTTATTTATTTAATTTTTATATATATTTATATATATTTTATTTTTATTGAATAATAATTTCATTTACTTCATATTCAATTTTACAAAAAGGAACTTCTCCAATGACTCCGAAGAGAGGTGGCACCTCAGATCTGTTAATACCAATCTGATGGCAGAAAACGCCCTTTCGACACTAACTTGCGTTGTAGGAAGAGAATGCACAACTTTGGCCAGTTGATATAAATTGTAATATTGTATAACATTCAAATTTATATCAATTGGTTTTGGGCTATAATTATCGATTTCAAGGTATGCTATTTGCAATTTCTTGTCAATTATTTCATCTTCCTCTTTGTCATCTGAAACTACCACAACAGAATTGAGAAATTCATTTAGGAGAGAGCAGGTATTTGATTCCTGGAAAAGTTCTGTATTCTCTGCCTGAGAAGATGTTGAAGTTTCGTGGCGATTGGATTTTTTTTTTTAGATTTTTCTAATTTCAAAAGAATTGGAGGTAGAGTAAAGGAGCATGTGGAAGGTTGGGAAGGTGGAAGGCGTGGCAGGGAAAGGGGAGGGCCGCGTATAACGTCACGGGGACCATCTAGTATTAAATAAAATTAAAATATATATAAAAATTAAATATATACATAATATTTTTTTTCAAGAAATATTTTTTTTTTCAAGAATATTTTTTTAAATTTAAAAATTGAGTATTATGGTTTGTCCTGGCTTACTAGGAATATATATAAGTTTTGACCTTATTCCCTAAGAAAAAGACGAAATGACAACTTGAGTGTTATTTTTAAGCAAAAATAAAACTCGTGAAATAATGGTTATTCTTTATTTTTTTGCTCAATAATAATGATTATTGATTGAGTAGTAAAGTATAACTTAAAATTAATCATTATTTTGTGAGTAAATCAATAGGAATTAAAATTAATCATTATTTTATAATTTTTATAATAAAACTTATAATGATTACAGTCCCTGGTTCGTACACCTGAACTTGTTGTTTTTTTTTTTTTTGTTTTTTCTGAGCTTCTTCTGACAATTCTCCGATCAGCAAGCATTGGTATTCAATTTAATACTTTCCGTGGGCCACAATTTTATAAAGTATGGGCATTTTTTTTATATATTATCTAAATGTTATACAATTAATCATTTCCTTGCATTTCCTGCACTTAAAATCAGCTGGTCTTTTGATGATCTCAACATAAACTCCAGTAATGCAAGCTGTGTTTTCATAATTTTCAGTATATTGTAAGAGGTATATAGCCGTCATTTTTGTATCCATATCCACACATTAGAGTGCCCATTTTAGCGCAATCTCCATATTATATACTTTTCAAATTTTTGCTTGACTTCTGTGTTCTCCTTAAAGTTCTCTCAACTTTGATGAAAGAATAAATTCCAAACTTCTTATTATTACATGTAGTGGTGAAATTCAATGCTCATAATTATGTCCATTCCTTATGGCCGTATGACACACAAATAATATGAGCATATAGTTGCTCCTTTCATTTTATTGGGAATTTAAAAACGACAGAGTGCGAGAGGGAAAGCTTCTTCCTAGATTTCCATTTTATAATTTATACTGTCAGCAACGCTTGTATTGATTTGATCCGGAGACTCCTTTGCATATTAAAATTAAATTGACGACAAAAAATAACTGATAAAGGGCCCTCATCCTTTTTCCAGTGATATTCCGTTTTTAAGTTTTAACAACTGAATAACTGAAGGCATACACTTAATATCTTCAGTAATAGTATCTCCATCCTTCGTATATTTTCCTTACTTACCGCTTCGTGCTCCGCTCCTTAAATATTTTGTGTTCCTCTCCGAGTAAACAAAATTTATTTACATAAATATTGATATTTGTTCCAAAATCGTTTAAAATTATATTTTGTAATCAAAACCCTTTTTCGTTTTTAGAAGACTTATTTCTTGTAAACTAAACATTTTTATTAGTAGTATTCTCTCAATTGATTCAATTTCGTAAACTGATTCTTATGAAATTGAGTGAATTAACCAATTTGACGGATTTGATTCTTTTGATTATTTCGTTGACTGATGTTAGTATCGTCACACACAAGGGGTTATCATTTACCCTCCTCCCAACTCTGCTTTTCCCTTTCAAAAGCAAGTCCACTTGCTTGCATGTCCGCAACAAATGCAAACACCAATTAACCCTTCTGCTATGTTTGGGTCAAATTGACCCAATTTTTATTTTAATTCACAAAAATTTATGGTATAACCTAATCCAAGCGACCTGATTCTTCTTGCACTTGTGCAAGTGCATAAAGTTAATTATCTCTTAACTAATTATCAAATCAGATTGTAACGGGCGATTCATTCCGAGGTTTTTTTTTTTAATTTTAAATAAAATCTTAAAATAGAATTGGATGTCGAAATCTTTATTATGACCCGAAAGAACAATCTCTGACATTTACTTTTTAAAGATATTTTCATTCAAATTTTGGCCGCGACTACGCTGCAGGTGGTCCATTCTGATCGTTCAATTTTTGCAGTTCGAGAATTTGTTTGGGTTCCTCAACAGCCCAAATGAGGCTATTTTGTTTTTTGACGAATCCATTGAGCCTCAACACTGAATAAAATTCGCCGCGAAAACAGCGGGTTGATATTGATATTTTCTCTCGAACACCACTAAAGACTCTGCATCCATTGATGGCAGTGTCCATACTTCGTCTTGTCCTCGTTCACCGCTAGGCCCATGAATCTCCGAGAACGCCCTGCTAACTCGCCTTTCATTGGTGCCGATGATGTCAATATCATCGGCATATGCAATTAGCATCACTTCATTCTGGAAGATCGTGCCCGACCGCCCTCCAGCCGATTACAAAGTACGCGGAACAGAATTTTGTATTCTATTGAAAGGAGACTGATTCCACGTTAGTTCGCGCAGAAAGTGAGGTCTCCTTTTTTGAAGATAAGACATGCATTCATTGGACCATATTTTGCATAAGATTTGGTGTATACGCCTTACCAAATCTTCGCCGCCGGTCTTGAATAACTCAGCTGGCAGCTCATCGGAGCCTTCCATTTTGTTATTCTTCAGCTTTAAATTACTGAGCCGAACTCGTTATAAGCCGGTGGCTCTACAAGAGAGCCATCATCAATTGGTGGTTTTCGATCAAAGATTCCTTCCTTCCCAATTTTGACGTTGAAATCGCCAAGCACGATTTTTACATAGTGATTGGGGCAGCGCTCGTAGAGCCGGTCGAGATGCTCGTAAGATTCATCTTTGGCCGCATCGTCTGCGACTTCCGCCGGGGCGTGTGCACAAATCAGGCTAATGTTGAAGTACTTAGCCTTGATACGTAACGCGGCCAGGCGCTCGTCCGCATGTATGAAACTGGTGACAAGACCTCTTACTTTCCTACTAACCACGAAGTTTAGTTAGTTTCCTACTAACCCTGTCCTATCCATCGCATTTCCTGTATTGCGGTATGTCAGCCTTGAATTTGTCGAGGACATCAACCAGCTGGATATCTGCACCAGCCCTGTGGAGGGACAGGACATTCCAAGGGCATATCCGTAAATCATGGTCCTTAAATCGTTTGCAGGGTTCGTCATCACTGGGTGATTTTATCCGAAGCCTCCTTTGTATCTTCACTGGTACGTTTTTTTTTTGCTTAATAAGGGAAGTGGTTGCCTTCTCACAATTTGCTCACCACTGAGATTCCGTGGCTTACCCAGGGGATACGTGTCCTAACGGACATTTGTGAGCTGCTTGAGCCGTTTGGAGAAGAATCGTAATTTTACCACTCCCAAGAGAATGGCCAAATAACCTTCCACTTCTGCAAACGACTCCATCAAGATGGTGGCGTAAAATTCGCCAAGTTGTTCCAGACGAGAGGTCAAGATGCCGCGCACGTCGTCGAATTGATTAGTTATGGTTTTCAACCACACTCTCCGCTACAGCCGGAATATTCTCCTCACTATGGGCTGGACGTGGTCATCCAATAACGTACGCTGAGACTTAAATGGATCGGATGGTATTGGCAACAATGGGGTCGGAACGTTGATGATGCACATCTTATGTTGCTTGAAGTCCACCAAAAATATTCTTCATAGAACAGTGATATTTATAATACAGCTTAATAATTTGGAGACGTTGTTGCGGTGCGAGTCTGTCCATGATGAATTGCCAAACAATACTGAATAAAAATAAAATGTCAGTATGACACCAGTCTCGCGCGATCTGTGAAATAAACAAAAAATTAAAAATATACCTCTAAATGAATATCACATCCCACACATCTTCCACCACCATTTGGAAAGAAAATCTAAACAAAGACCAGAAGTACTATCTTTTCTGCTCATGATATAAGCAACCCTACAAAAATCAAATCACAAGAATCAGCCAAATAGTTGATTCTTTTGGTTTTCATTTTGTATGAAAATTGAATCGGTAATCGAAAGTTTAATCAAATGACGGAATATCCACATTATATTAATTGTCAAATAAAAAAAAAAAACAAGAAAAACTCGAACTTCAGTTGAACAGAAGCTCTAATACCATTCACACAAAATTAAAAATCGTTTTGTGAAACACAAACATAGGTAGCGGGTTTGTCTTTGTGTGAAGAGTATACGAATTTAATTTTGTTTGTATTTACTTACTCTTGAATAGAGAATAGTTTATTTCAAAAAATTTGAATAACATTTTGTTATTTTGATATATGGTCTTTAGAACGATGGCAATAGTAATTATTCTTTTATTTTATTCAAAAATTTTAATATTGATCGGTTGCAGAACCGTACCGGTTTACCGAAACTAAAACCCACCGTACCGAAACTGAAATGAAACCGAACTGAAATAAAACCGAGCTGAACCTTATACCAAAATATACGATTCGGTACGTACCAAAACTGGAACCGAAATCGCACAGAAAGCTACGCCACATCACTTCAGGGATTCGCACTGCGTTTGATGGCCGTGAATACTGCTATGCTATTTTTCTCGACGTCGCTCAAGCATTCGATCGTTTACACAAAATTCTTGAGTCCTCTTTTTATTATTATTGTAGGACATTATTGTTATCTGCGACCTAAGAAAAATCTATTGTTTTGTTCTTTTTACTTAGACATCCAGCTCTAGTCCAACTTGTTGAATAAACCTTAGTATTATTGTAGAATCTAACTTTCGGAGACAACGTAGCTGCCTAATATTCGAAGTCTACTTCTGACTATTCTTCACATTCTGCAACGATATTAAGAGGTGTATCTTCCTTATGATCACAAAATCTGCAATATATATACCCATCATACACGAATGTTTCCTTAGTCGATAGTATCCTGTTAGTATTCCTGTCAATTTTCTCAACCTCTGCTCGGGTTGAAACCACCTAGGAATATTTTTGCTTGCCTTAGTCCTTGGATATTAACCCAGTGCTGCTTCTTTGCCCTATTTATTTCATTGCGGATTAGTTGCAGTGTAGTGTGTCTCCTTGTTCCACAAAAAGGCTCCGGTCCTACCATTGGCGTTGCCGCTCCTTTCTTTGCAAGCCTAGCGACTAGCTTTTAGGCTAGCTCATTTCCTACTATATTACTGTTTGCTGGCATCCACAGCAAGTAAACTTTGTTGTGTTCGCCGATATTATAAGTGCTTTCTGCACTAGTTTGGACTTGACGGAGTTTGAGCTTAATGCTTTTAACACCGCCTGACTGTCTGATATAATTGGATAGCCTCTATCTAAATTACATTGTGCAGATCTAATTATAGCGCACAATTCAGCTCGTAATATACTGGGATATCTGCCAAAGGACTCCCACTGGATTAATCTGGGGCCTACGACTCCTCCTAGACCAGTTCCTTCTGTCATCAAAGATCTGTCCGTATACCACTTAATCGTATGTGGTTACGCTTATGACTTTTTCGATGTCCAAGTCTTATTATCGGACCATTTCATGGTGAACTTCCGATTGAAAACATTCCTTCATCTCATCTCGTCCCTTGGCATGGACATATGTGTTGCTCTCTGTATCCATGTAGAGAAGACATTTCTGACAGTAAATTGAGGTATCTTTATTTCCATCAACTTATAGTCTCTGGAGTGTTTCCTTAGTATTATACTCAATTTCTAGGTGTAGTGGTGTTAGATCTAGAATTGTTTCCAACGCAGTGCTTGGACATGTGCGCATTGCGCCAGTGATGCTTATACATGCTAGTCTTTGTAGGGAGTTTAATTTATTCGTGACTGTCACTTGTTTCTCCCTCTCTCCTTATGCGACTATGCCATATAGTAACATCGGCTTTACTACCATGTTATATAGCTAGATCATAGTTTTCGGATTGCATAGCCACCATTTTCGTACAGTTTCCTCTGTGTGCTTTTTCTATAGAAGCTTACTGTCAATAGTTAGTCCTAAGTATTAAATTTCCTAGCTTACCAACACTACTGCACCACTGTTGAGTCTCACCTACTATGATGGGTAGACTGCGGCTGTTTCAGAACTGCACCAGATGTTCTACCACCCCTGGGGGTGATGCTCACTCTCCCGTGAAGTGTACTGACGCAATGACCATACGTCGCCTTCTGCCTCTGTAGACTAACTCGGTGATAAGCGACACGCAGTCCTGAGTTAAATATCGTCGTTTTGGCAAGATGAATAACCTCAGAAGGAGGAATGCCATCCCCCTTCCCCACCATTAGTGCGGGTACCTTACAACCTCCCAATACGAAAGCATGGATTTGAAGATATTCCACCGTTTGGTCATTAGCACAGTCGACCAGAAGTATTCAAGGTCTGAAGTGCCCGGCACCGAACCGTATTTTGCATGTCCATCCCTTCGTCTATGAGCATTACCTGAGACTAGTCCACAGCTAATACCGCAATCTTTGACCTCATAATGCTGGTGTAGCCGGATGTCGGTTGACAGTCCTCTATAGAGGCTTTACTTCTACTGGTGTTACTTGCACTGTCACCAGTTGGAACTTTGCCGCAGCAGCAGCTGACCACGGTCGGTCGTCATGTCTTGCCTCTGCAGTATTTATTCGACTTCCCTTCTCAGTCGCATGATCGAGAGGTGTGAGCGTTTTGTTCGCTCTCTTGCTGGCCAACTGTGATAGATGCACAACAGTTTTGTGAATCAACGCGTTTTCTCGCGCTCTTTCCGGCGTTAGGCCTTGCTCAAGGCACTCCCGCCCCACTCAGAACCCTGCGCATGGGATCATCAACGCCGCCAAGTTCTCCTAGAGATGGTAGTGGCGACTTCTTCGTCGGCGGAGCCTTTCTGCTAGGCTGTAGCTCTTTGGTGGCTGCACTATGTACCCTATGGGGAACTGATAGACTTTCGGCGATATGTACACTTACCAGAGTCCTCTCCGTTCTTGAATGGCTAGTCGAGGCTGGCGATCTTCCAGCCTGATAGCGTTGTTTTGTGGCCACTGTCTCGGTTGCAGGCAACCGAGGGGCACGTTTTACTTATAGCAGCTGTTTTACGTGGACGACTTTCGCCCCGGCGCTGCTGTTCAAATTGGTTTGCAACGTGAGTCGCGGTGCAGTCCTGCGGTATTTGATTTCTATAAAGGGAGTTTCCAAACCAGTCCTCAGCAGGTCATCAGCACTTCATATTCTGCGATACCCTTTTGACCAAGTAACCAAAAGATCATGACTTTGCAGCCGATTGAAAGTTGTTGGAGTGTATCGTAGCAGCGAAGAACCAGCCTTGAGAAAAAAGTCTAAGAATATAGTGCTTTGAAGCCGCTTGTCTATCTGAGAGGATGGTTATAATGGCCCACTTACGAGTTGTATCCAAAAGATTTCGGGCGCAGACCTCAGATTGAAAAGCCCGTGGGCCTGGCACCCATGGCAATTGAGATTGTGGTGTTAGGTCCGAAAATATTCGCAACTGCACCCGTATCAGTAAGTGAACCATCAGCGAACCATTTAATCGTAGATGGTCCAGTACCGAAGCTGCCCTCCTCTCAGACTGTGCGAGTGGGAAAGTGAACTGAATACGATTGGCAGTTTCTTTTCCTATGAAGGTAAAAATTTGAGAAGATGTCAGAAGCCCCTCCTAGGCCTAGAGCATCTTTTTTAATTGCTGTGACAAAAGTAGATTTGCAACATTTATTTGCGACATCTCGCTGGGATTTTATGAGATAATTTAAAAGGTACTCAACTCTCTTGTTGGTGTCATTGCTGCTGCAAATAATATGATGTGCGTTCACATTACATCCATTAATGATCTGCCAGTACTCCACTAGCCGCGGCACTCCACTAGCTCAAGCAGTGATACGTTTTATTCATCCCCTGGGAATAAAGTTTGTCAGCGGAAGAGAATGAACATATTTGTCAATTAGAATTACTGTGCGAGGCAGTTCTAGGGAGAGGTCATAGATTAACTTACCATTTTTATTTATTTATTTAAAATTGCAACTACATATATAAAACAGTCGCTTAATACAATATAAAAATTTAAGTTTATATATTAACTAAAGTGACTTTAAACTAGAAGAAGGAAGCTGCGGACACTCAGACACTTTTGGAGGAATTTTTATTTGACACGCCAGGTTGGCCGACTGTGCCCCAACTCACAGCCTGGAAAGTTTTCCAAGCGGGAGCAATTACAAAAATAAAAAAATAGAAGTTGCTAAATGAAATTTACGGATTTATTGAATAGTGATTTGTTAGTACAGAGATTTTTACATAGTGTAAGGAAGAGTTATAAGTTAAATAGGGTGAAAACTTATTATAGATAGAAGAAAGAGCTCGGAGTGAATTGTTGATCGCGTAATTTGTCGTACAAAAAGGCAATTTTATTGGCTCGAATTGGCGAGTTGGCCGAATATGAATTTTATGAAGAAAAGCACGTGACAAGAGGGTTGGGAGATCAATTAATTTTAACCTGTCATGATATGGTGGAAGATTTATATCGGGATCCCAATTGAGACTCCTTAGAGCAAATAGAAGAAACTGTTTTTGAACTGACTCAAAACGATCCTCGTGAATAGCATAATATGGGTTCCAAATACAGGAGCCAAATTCTAAACTCGGACGAACAAGAGAAGTATAAAGGAGTTTAGTGGTATGAGGGTCATTAAATTCCTTAAAACAACGTTTAACAAAGCCAAGGACACCTTTTGCTTTATTTACTATTTAAGAAATGTGATTATTTTAAATAAGTTTTGGTTCCAAAAGGATACCTAGGTCATTAAAACCAAACTCTCATCGACACGAACGAGCCCAAGTTAGCAAGGCGTTCTCGGAAATTCAGAAACAGTCACGTCTCATGGGCGTAGCGGTGAACGAGGACAAGACGAAGTACTTGGTGTCCACTCGCAGACCATCTTGGATAGTCTGTGAGTATGAAGAATTTCAACTTCATGGTGTAGAAAACTTGGAATAGAGTTAACCAACAACAAAACGGCAGTCTTAAGAAAAATCTGCACCACGCCAAAGGCCAACGGCCATACTGCGCGTTATTTTCGTCGAGAAAGAGACCACCGTGCCCTAATCTAGGCACCTTGGGTGGTGTGTGGCAGAATTCGTGGTCTTAACTCTCAAATCAATTTATTTCTTGATGGTGCAGGTGCATCTTCTGATTCGCCTATATCAGATTTGTTTGCTGACTTTTTCCAAAGTACGTATTCTAGCAGCCTTGTTAATCCTAGTTTCTCATATCCTTACAGCATCACATCATATGACTTTATATCTTCTTCCGTTATCTCACTGCAAAATATATTAACATGTCATGTTATCAATTAAATTCTCTTTCTTACCTGTCCCTGATATTATTCCCAGTTGCATATCAATTTTCAATCTATCCACAAAGTTATTTATATTTCCATCTCTGTGGAAGTAGTCCTTTATTAAAGGGTAGCAAATCATGTGTGACCAATTGCAACAGTCATTAATGACTGTTGTCAGTTCTTTCCAACATGGTTTTGTCACAGGAGAATCTATTCCACTGTTGTAAATAATGGTTTTGAGTCGGGTTGCCAAACTGATGTCAATAGGGTTTCCTCCGTCTCTTGTTACTTGGATTGAGTCATACTTATCCGGTAGAACACAAAAAATTGTATTTAAAAATTGTTTGTCTAAAACTATTCTGGTTCCCAAGGGAGTCACCTAGATCCAATATTGTTCAACATTTTTATTAATGATTTTCCTTTGTCTATTAATCATGCACATACAGTAATGTATGCTGATGATGTTAAATTATGTTTGTCATATTCTGATGTTTCGCAGCACAGTTTATTACAGGCTGACTTAAACTCAATACATTCAGGGTGTCGTCTAAATTTTCTAAACATTAACAATGTCATCAGCATACGCGAAAAGCATCACTTTCTTATGTAAGATCGTGTCCAACCGCTGTAAGTGTGAGCATTGACGTAGAATTTACTAAAACAAGAGATTAAAAACGTCGCATATCACACTGCCTGACACATCCCTTGGTACCTTGTGCATGTGATAGCGTCATCAAACAAAGACGAACGATCTTTACGGCGATACAAAATTCAGACAGGACGTTGAACAACTTCTTTATTATGGGAGTATCGAAAGCGGCCCCATAATCAACAAATAGGTGTGTTGGCGCCGGGTTTATAGCCGCTTGGTGATCCCATTAGTAGTAGGTGATTTGGAGTAAGCGCGTCGTCGCCTTCTGAATCTAAAGAAACTAACTTTAGTGGGTGGGAGTTGATAACATACTCCACCTCTATTAGGGCGCTTCGAAGGCTCTCGCCATTGAAATTACTAGTCGGACAAATGGATTTAAGAGTCGATTTGACGGAGCGAATCATTCGTTCCCAGGATCCTCCCATGTGACGTGCAACAGGTGGATTGAATTTCCATTTTATGCCATCTTAAGTGATGCTGATTTTGTCGAAGTCGAAGTCGGAAGCACTTATACACGAGCTTGTATCGAGATTGTATACCCCTTCTATGTGTATTGCTCGTAGGGTAAGAACGGTAAAGAGAACTCCCCAGCGATTCTCCTTGTGCTTTTCCACATTGACGAGCATCGGACCAAAATAATCCACGCCGGTGTATATGAATGGTCTCTCAAATGCAATTCTGGCAAATAGAGGAGGCGCCATTTATGTTTGTCTCTGTATTTTATAATACAAGTCAGGCTCTCGGTTGATTTTGGCTTTAAGACAGTTTGAGCGCGTTGGAATAGTTTTGTTTTAGAAAAAAATTAATTCTAAAGTATTATTTAATTGGCGCAGTCTAACGGGCAAATATCAGAAGATATTTGTAATCGAACTTTCGGTCAACGACTAGTGAAGGAAATTAAAATTTATTTTTAATTATTAATTATATATTTAATGAAAACAAGCAATCGTGACTCTTAAAACAAAAACGGAATAAAAAAAAAAATTTAAAGAAACTGTAATAAATTAGACAGGCCGCTACAGTTTTAACTATTTATCAAAAATATAAAGAAAAAATGGAATAGAAACTTCAAAAAATGGAGCAAATAATAAAGAAACAGGAGAAAATTATAAATAATTTTCAACTGGATCATGAACAACGTGAACAACAATTTGAACAAGAACTTCAAGAAATTCAACAACAGCAACAATTGCAACAACAATAATTACAACAGCAGCAAGAGCAACAACAAATGCAACATAAAATACCGCAGAATAGAGCTCACATTTGATGCAGTGCAAATAGGATCGTCAAAAAAGTGTGCCACCTATTTCTGAAGACAGTTCGTGCAACACCCTTCTCAGCAGAATAGGTTAGGTTAGGACACGAAGATTTGGTAGATTTTACATGTGAGGTGGTTCTTGCTGCTATAGGGAAAGCAAAATCATCCAATGCACTCGGCCCAGACGGCATTTCAATGCTGATGCTGAAGCACCTTGGGCCTATAGCGGTAGTATACCTCACGCACGTGTTAAACCTTCCATTTCCCAGTTAATTGTCCCTGATGTTGATGATGGAAGGTAGCAAGGATTGTACCTCTCTTAAAACCTGGCAGTGAAGCTGATCTTGGTTCCTCTTATAGACCCATATCGCTTCTTTCACCTATAGTGAAAGTTCTTGAGTCATTATTACTTCCTTCAATGACAGAACCCTGCCTTCTAGCAGATCATCAGCACGCAGATCATCAAGCGAAATAACTACTTTTATAGCTGATGGACTTAATAAGCCGAGGCCATGCGAACGTACAGTGATGGTGGCTCTAGACTTGAACAATGAATTTGACACTGTTGATCATGCAATCTTGTTTCAAGACCTGGACTCCACTTCACTACCCAAAAAACGAAACGCTGGCTATTGAACTATCTTAATGGTAGAAGGGCATATGTTGAGTTCAGGGGCGTGAGGTCGGGTTATCGTAAGTTAAAGATAGGTGTTTCGCAGGGTGGAGTTCTCTCTCCTCTTCTGTTCAACCTTTATTTGGCAAAGATACCCCTTCCCCCTCCCCATACAAAACTAGTGACCTATGCAGATGATGGGTTCTGTTTTATCATCGGGTGTGAATGTAGATGACATATGTGCGAAAATTAACATTTATTTGGATAATTTATTAAATTTTTTCAATGCTCGCAACCTTAGACTTTCAACTCATAAGTCATCCATTTTCACTTCCTGGACTAAGGAGGTGAGAATGGAACTAGATGTCTTTGTTGGAGGTCTAAGGGTTCCTACTGTCCAGTACCCGATGATATTGAGAACTACATTTGACCCATTGCTTAGATTCTCGGCTCATGCCACCAAGACAAATAACCGTCTTAAGTCGAGAAACAAAGTGTTGAAAGCGCTTGCCGGATCTTCTTGGGGTAAGGACAAGGAGACTATATAAACAACTTATAAAGCTATTGGACGTTCTGTCCTAAATTATGCTGCTCCTGTATGGACTCCTTTCCTGAGTAAGACTCAATGGCAAAGCCTGCAAAGAAGTCAGAATAGTGCGCTGAGGACTGCCACTGGTTGTTTGCAAATGACCCATGAGGATCATTTGCACAGTGAAGCGATGATACTTCCTGTTCATCAACATAATGAGCTGCTTTCGAAGCAGTTCTTGTTGGGTGCGTACAGAGTTGATCATCCGAACCATGGCACCCTCACTACATCAGCGCCTACCCGAATAAGATCGGATATCAGGATATATAATTCGAGCATAAATCGCTTTATCACTGATAGCAACATAGGGAAGTATGAGTATACTTCCGGAAGGGCACAATTGGTGGAAGATCTCCGCCTATTCATGAGAGCGAAAAACATCTCCCTCGTAGCACCAGGACGAAACTTGCACAGTTAAGATCCGGATAGAGCGTTATGCTCGAGTGCTACAGGGAAAGAATTGGGATAAGTAATACTAATTGCTGCCCTGATTGCGGTCAATCACCGCATGATACTATTCTTTTGTTCAATTGCCCGTCCCATCCAACACAATTGAGCCCTTTAGACCTCTGGTTACGACCAGAGGATGTTGCCTTTTTCCTAGAACTTGACACCTGATGTTTCCATTTCGGTTTTTCTTTCTCTTTCACAAATATTGCTTTGCACCACTACATTTTACTTCATATATAATAAATTGTGTATATATAATTTCCTGATACAGCTCACAAGAAGCTATTACAACAACAACAACAACAAATGCAACAGCTACTCCAGCAACAAACTGACAAATTAATCCTGCAACCAAAAAATGTGATACGCCGATTTTAATCGCTGCAACCACTAACAAATCTTGATTATTTATTAACATTTATAAAATGTGTAAACAATAATATGACACTATGTGGAAACAACAGAGAACTTATCAAGTTCGTAACTCACATTATAGTTAACGAAAAAATCAGAGTTGGCAATGTGACATATGAGCTAAGAGAAACACCGAGTTAGGACGAAATCAAAACCAAACTAAAACAGTTCTTTACACCAAAAACAACGTATGGGGAAGTGTACAACAAGTGCCGAAACGTTAAAGTAAGTTCTTATTATTTAATATATTTGAAAACGCCAAATATGAAATTAATATTATTTATGAATTAGATAGTAAAACATCGTATCTATGTCAACCATTTAGTATAGATAGACACTTAATAGACATACTTTTAGATAAAATTGATCCATTTGAACAAGAGCTCATATAGACATCGGAATGACATTAGAAGATATTATACATAGATATTCAAAGTTGAAACTATTAGATGACTTCACAGAGCAATAAACTATAGACGTAGAAAACCACGACAACAGAAATACCAGACAACCGGCACTGAAGAAACAAATTAACAAATTAATACGCAACAAAATAATCGATTTAATAATCGTAATAGACAATTTTATTAAAATGATCCAAATAAACGTTATAATCAAAAAAATATACATAGTAATGGTTATTCCAACCAATCAGGCCAGACCAAAAATTCTCATAAGTGTTGATACTCAATACTCGAGGAATACAGCCTCAAAATAGTATAAATTAGCAGTGATAGTTGTTACGATAGAAAAGCAAAGTCTAAGATGTTTAGTGGACACTGGTTCTGATACCAGCATTAAGTAGAATACAGCATTAATAGAGTTCAAACCACAGAAATTATAAAATACACTTTCTTACAGAACATTAAACGGACTTAATGAATCAACACATTATATTGTTACACCAATACTAAAAGAATTCGTAGCAGTAGAAAACTTTCATGAAAATGATTTAACTTCCAAAGTAAAAATTACGATGCAATTAGTTTTTCACTCCATTTAAAGCACAGATAATTTGCGATAAAATAAATACCGATAAAATACCGTTAACATAAACGGTATTTTAGACAAGTTAGGCAAAGCTCAATATTTTATACCCTTGACTTTGGCTTAAAAAATGCACCATCTACATTTCAAAGATTGATAAATTCGGTATTAAGAGAATACATAAATAAAATGTGTGCCGTATATATGGATGATATTCTCATTTTCAGTAAATCTCTCACAAAACACATTTACAATATTCAACTTGTTTTAGAAGCACTTCGGAAAGAACAACTCAAAATACAGGTCGATAAGTGCAATTTTCTTCAAAAAGAACCTCAAATTTTGGGCCATGTACTTACATCTGAAGGTTTAAAAACAGATCCTAATAAACAAAAAAAAAAAAAATCCCTACTACGCAAAAACGAATCCCTACTACGCAAAAACAAATAAACTCATTTCTAGACATGAGTGGATATTACAGAAATTTTTAAAACTATGCAAAAATAGCGGGACCAATGATAAAATATCTCCAAAAAGACTAAAAAATAAATAAAAACGATCCTAGTTACACATTAGCATTCGAAAAACTGAAAGATTTAATTACTAAAACACTAATTTTAAAGTATCCAAATTTTGCAAAAAGATATAAGCTAATAACAGACGCAAGTAATTCTGCTATTAGAGCAGTTTTAACACAGGATGATCACCCAATAGCTTATGCATCAAGCATGTTAAACAAACATGAATTAAACTATTCTACAATGCACTGAAATATTTTAGTCCTTACATTTATGGTCGCGAATTTGATCTTCAAACTGAAATGGCTTCAAGCAAAATTCAGGGAAAGATATAAACCCCAAACTACAAAGACGATTAATTCAATTGGGAGAATACGATGCAAAAATTGATTATATTAAGGGTAAAGATAACAAAATCGCAGATTTTTTAAGACGTCGTAATTCGGAGACACAGGAAATAAAAGTTGGAAATTGTCCTAATGATGGATTAAGTAATCATAGAAAATTATTCGATGAATGTTGAAACAATTCCCTCTCAAGAGGAAGATTTGAATGATCATTTTCCAATACTGAGCACGGTCGTCAATCGGTTTAAAGAGCAAATCATTTTTCAAAAGAAATAATCAAAAGAATTCGAAAATTCATTTTCAAATAAAAGAATCTTTATTGGTAAATGTGATGTAGCCAGTAGCAATATAGCTAACATAATTCTACAACTTTTCCCAAACGGAAATATTGCAACATACTCACGAGCTAAATGACCACGAATACTATAAATTACAGCAACTGTTAATTGAAACATTCAGGAATAATAACCAATATAAATTTATTAAATGTTCATTCTATGCAAGAGAAGTTGAAAACGAAAAAGAATTAAATAAACGAATATCTCTTTTTCATAAAAATGAAGTTGGGCATTCAGGAATACTACCAACATTCGAAACAATAAAAGCTATTTTATATAATCCAAAATTAAAAGAGAGCGTACATAAAATAATAAACAATTGCGATATTTGTACAGAAGGGAAATACGATAGGAGACCAATCAAAAATCGGTTTAAAACTCCGATTACAACAAACGAAATTGTTCATATTGATAGATATGTTAATAGTAAACAGTATTTTATAGTTTTTATAGACAAATTCTAAAACACGTCACATGTTTTCCTCTTATGGATGGAAACAGTATAACTTTGGTTAAAAAAAAAAAGGAATACATAGCTATAAAGGGTAAAGTTAGTAAATTCATATTCGACAACGAGTTCAATAAAATTAATGTAAAAGAATTCTTAACAGATGAGAAAATAAACTTTCATTTTACAAAGCCAAATAGCCATATGGGAAACTCTGACATTGAACGATAACTGAAAAAATAAGAACATTAAATATAGAAGAAAGACTGCCAATAATTAATCAAATGGTTAAAGCAATATATTTTTACAATAATACATACCTACTATCAAGAGTACACCGTTTGAAGTCCAAAATAATAAAATTGATCACAAGATTGTACTTGAAACTTTAAAGAAAATTAAGAATGATGGAATAGGTAAAGCTAATAAGAAAAGAGAACAATATGTAGAGAATAGACAACAGGGATTCATAAAGAACTATAAAAATCTTAGACATAAAGAACAACCAATATTTTTTAAATAAAAATTTGAAAGGAATTCACAATTGTAATGTAAAAAGTCCTCTTAAATTTACAATATAGATTTAAGAAAAAAAAAATATTTAAAAACTTGTATATTAGAATATAAGGAGAATAGTTTAGTGTTCACTATTAAGGTACAAAAAAGTACGTAACAGTTCAACTAAAAAATATTGTACCCATGACAAATAAAAATTTTTTATGAACCGGAAACCATATATTTTGATAGGTATTCTCAACGAATGTTCATTGTCCAGACACTGCACAGATAAAAAAAAAATTGTAAATTAATGTTAAATAAAGAAACAGAAATTACGAAAATAGACGAACAAACTATTATAGTAAAAAATACAGTTGACACATATTTAGAAAATATTTGCGAATCAAATTAATAGGAAATTATCGAATACATTTAAAATTACATAATACACTTAAAAATTACATAATCATCAACACTATAGCAATCTTTGTTGTAATTATACTTTTAATTGTCTATTGTAAAAGTAAACCAGAAGTGCAAATTAAAACTAAGATAACAAAGATTCAGGAGAGTGCTTTCTCAAAAGGGGGAGGAGTTACATTTCATCCACTAGCTAATGATAACACCATGACATTGGATGACATCGTAACCAAATGTACATCTCCAACATACAATAAGTAAACTGTAACTTTTTCTGCTTTTATATAAATATATAAAATACAGCCAAAAATTATAAGATTAGACAGTTCGAATTATAGCCACATAAAACCATAAGAATATACAATATGCAATAAAATCCTATTGATAAGCTAAACAATAAACACAACATACATTTTATCGCTAGAATTCCCACACTAGCTTAATATTGATAAGCAACTGAATATTATCTGAACACAAAGTAAATTAAGATAATCTTTAAGTACAAATAATGGTTCACTCATGTGAGCGAGTTAGTCTTAAGATTCATCTCGATGCTCAAGCATCTTTCAATATATTTAATAAAATCGGAGCAGTAATAAATCAAAACCGAGTTTTATTTTAACAAAAAATTAATACTAAAGTATATATCCATATATCGAGTTGTATATATCCACTGTAGGCAAATGGGTTCCTGGATTCCATGTATATTTAGATGCTTGAAGGCGACTTCATCGATTAGAGTAACGGAAGAACCTTCATCTAAAAATTCGTAAGTGTCCAGTGTAATCCCGTCTCTTTTGTTGTGATGTTAGCTTGTCGACCAATTCTTTAACGAGCATCGGATTATTCAAATGAGCATCCAAATTACAGGCCTACAAGGTATGTTCAAAAAGTAAGGTGACGTTGAATTTTTAGGAAAAAATATTTATTTATTCATCAATATTTATGTTGTCCCCTTCAAAGTACTCCTCCTGCCAACGCTGTTTCCAATTCTCGAAGCACTACGCCACGCTAAGCGAAGAAAACAGAGAGCAAAACTTTGACATTTGATCGAACTTGGCGTGCTTTTTTCGGCCTTGGCTCACCTTGGCTCCATTGGGACAATTGGGCTTTGGTTTCGACGTCATAACCATATACCCATATTTCGGCACCAGTTATGACCCTTTTGAGCATGTGGATCGTTGTTGACGTCATTCAATAGTAGCTCCTGAGCTCGATAGCAGAAAATCGCCGAGCACGCAAAACACTTCTAACGTTATGCCTCTCACAAACAAACTAAACATACTACATAGCTGACTCTGAAAACATATGTTCGTGACAGGTGTACCAACACAAATCGATAATCGAATGTACGTTGCCCGCGAAATTTGAAAAGTCACCTTTCTTTTTGTACACACCTCGTACTTGGTGGCACATATGTTCCGCACTGACAATGCATAAGTCAATTAAACATTAAAGTTTGTCCGTGTGCACGTAAATCTTTCTGGCCTTCTCAATCATACTTTCCAGGATTTGATCTGGTATGCCAAAGAAAGTCTTTAGAGTGCTGATTCGAAGTGGTACCACAGATTACATGTATCACATTGCACCCAATTTGGTCGCCACTGCGGTTATCCGTCCTTCTTTAAAAGGAATATTTATCAAGCGCAGCTCGTCAATTAATATGAACAAAAATATATCGTGTGTACACTACAATACGTGAAAACACATGCAATTCCCGAACAGACGCTACGCTCACATACGTTGATTATATGTATGCAATCAAGTAAGTGATAAAGCCGTTACTTTTGGAGCGTGTTAGATACACATACAGACATATGCACGCGCGAAATACTCGAACAGTCGTTGCCGATCCTTTTTTATACGCGTACGTGTGAAAACACAAGCAAATCCCAACAGACGCTCACACTCACACACGTTGTGTGTGAGTGTATGTGATAGAGTCGTTGATCGTGTTATATATACACATATGCACGCGCGATTATAAATTTTGTCTATTTCCTTTTTTTCAACGATTAGCAAGCCAATGTTGATTTTATATATATATATATATATATATATATATATATATATATATATATATATATATATATGAAATTTTTTAAAGAATACTTGGCGCCGGCCAGGCGGGTAAACTAAAAACGAATTCTAATAGCATTTCATCTTTTATTCAATAATTGTAGTATGAAAGAAAGAAAGCGAAACAAAGCGAAAAGCTTTCAAAAATTTCGTCTGTTCCCCCGACCGATAATTCACCAACTAACGTACGGGTGCCTGGTGTTGTCACATCTACAATCGGTGTAGGGTTGATTTTATTACCCCATTAATGGGGGTGGTTGAGGTTGCCAGATGACTTTCTGACTGCACTGCGGCGGTAACACTTGTATATTACATTGTAGGAGATTGCTTAACAGCGATAATAACTTTCTTGTTTATTATCGCTTCTGTCGAGTGTGATCGACTTCGAGAGACCCTGTACTTTGTTTAAGGCGGGATATTTTATTAGAATTGATAAATAGTTAATTTAAAAAGATCCAAAAAATATTCATATAAAACTCCAAAAAAGATTTGTATAGTGTCCGATCTGGGCCTGTATGGAATATTTTGTAAAAATTGACATCGGATGCACCAGATTTTACATTATCTAGCTTAATTAAAAAGAAAATAAAATATTTTCATAAAATAGCTTATAAATGGGGGGGTGGGCAGATTTGTAGGTTTGAGAAGAGTTCTTTTTAGCCGCCCTCTTTAGTAAGATCCTGGATATTGTTCAGTTCGGAATTCAAACGAGTCGAGCGTTAATTAGATATGTACAATTAGATATGTACAATTCAGCAAGTCTTTGAAAAAATTGCATGTTAGTTTTCTTTGAAGTGGCCTATATTTGCGGGCCATACGTTCAGATAGCTTTTGATTTGTACAGCTACAATTATATTTATTTAGTTAAGAATTGTGTTTTAATAGCCGTCGAAGTTGCTGAGTTTTTCTACAACTTGATATCGCTTTTTATATTGTACCATTTACACAAAGTGTGAAATGGTATTATCAGTTAAGTTTGTAACGCATGAAAAGAGGAATCGTGGGTCCCATAAAGTAGGTATATATATTCTTGATCAGGTCGACGAGACGAGTCGATCTAGCTATGTTCGATCTAGCTATAAACGAAATCAACAACAAAAACAACAATAATTTTTATACAAAAACTTAATAATGAGGCCAGGTTTGTATGGGGGTTGTAAGGTGTGGTTGGCATGTTTACAAAAAGTAGAGCTCTCTCGACGATCTCGTTCGAACCATGTCCGTCTGTCTGTCCGTAGTAGTCATTTCGCATTTTTTAGGAAGAAATTATTAAGATATCCAGCTGTAACCTGACACCCAATCTTATTTTTATTGCAGTCAAATAGAGTATCCATATTGACATATCCACTTTTTAGTGTATTTTTCACTTTTTGTATCAAAACTTTTTTTATTGCCTTCAATATCAACTTAAAAATGGACAGTCCATAGAGGTCCAATGGTTGTGATCCTCCCGCCTTTTGGTGTAGGTCCCATACAAACCATCCCGCCACTTTTGAGTTTTCGTATGAAAAAATTCTTTGTTTAGGCAATATCACCTTGAAAATTCTTTATGTGAAACGGTTATCCCTCCATTTAACTTAAATATACTAATGGGCGCATCCCTGCCACTTTTGGATTAGCCCCGGTGTAAACCCACCGCACACTTTTGAGTTTTTGTATGCATAACTTCTTTATTTACGTCAATATCAGCATGAAATTCGATATGGTGGCTTCTTAAGGACAGCCACTTCAGATAAATATACTACTGAGTATGTTTCGCCTACTTTTTGGCGATAGGCGCCATATAAACCCACCGACCACTTTTGTGTTGTTGTATGAAAAACTTTTTTATTTAGGCCAATATCACATTGGAATTCGATATGGTGGCCGATTCACACACATATACTAATGAGCGTATCCTTCCCAAGTTTTGGGTTAGCCATTATACAAATTCGTGTGAAGCTCTACTTAAGTCCAACCTAAGTTAATTTTTATTGTTGTTTATTCTAAGTCCGCTTCCCATAAAATGCCACGTATCTAGTAAAGGCGTATAAAGTAAAAACATTTAACAAATTAATATTGTAGAGAACAAAAATTTTTAAAAATAATCTTATAATTTACTGAAAAATTCAAAAATTTTCATGAGTTACGTAAACACATTTCAACAAATAATAGCGTGAGCGCTTCTTTATCTAACCATATTCGTGGATAGTCAACAATGAAATAGATCATATATTTCATTTACTACGAATATTAAGTATTTAGATCATACTGGGTGTCTCAAAAGAAAGTTCACATTTGATTTGATGATTGCGTAGTCGGACAAATTGATTTAAGCGTCGGTTTGACGGAGCGACTCATTCGCTCCCAGGCTCCCCCATGTGAGGTGCCCCAAGTAAATTAAATTTCCATTTTATGCCATCGTAAGTGATACTGATTTTGTCGCAGTCGATTTGTCTCAGCTCCTCCTTGACCACCTTTTCTGTTGCCCTAAAGTTAGTGCCATTGTCGGAAAAAATGTCTTTTGGTGTTCCACGTCGGACCATGAAATTGCGAAGACATATTATACACGACCTTGAGTCGAGACTATACGCCACTTCTACGTGTATTGCTCGTAAGGTAATACATGTAAAAAGAACTCCCCAGCGTTTCTCCTTATGCCTTCCCACATTTCTCATTTTCGCGTACTATGCGCCGCCTTTGTTCAACCGTTAGGCCTTTAAACTGAGCGCATTGTATAACGTGGTGCTTTACGCTATTTTTTGCATCATATTTGTGTGCTGATTTTGATTCGGAGTCTCGCTCTGAACTTGCGTATCGCTTCGATTTAATTTTTTATCTGAATGTGTGTTCACACTGCTGGCTTTTGCGTTTATTCCTGGTATTACAGTAGATGCCGCCTCTGCAATACAATAACAGTAGCTAAATTCAACTTTTGTTGTGTTGGTAGCTTGTCGACCAATTCTTTAACGAGCATTGGATTACTCAAATGCGCATCCAAATTACATGCCTGCATGGTGGCACATATGTTACGTACTGACAATGCATAGTCAATTAAAGATTCAAGTTTGTCCTTGTGCACGTAGATTTTTCTGGCCGTCTCAATCGAGGATTTGATCTGGTCTGCCAAAGAAAGTCTTTAGTGCAGCTCATATCTGGAACCATCGATGGAAGCAATAACTTGTCTCGCATCAGATTATATGCTTTCCCTTTGTGACATTTTTGAAGACGGAGCATGTTTTCGACTTCAGAAAAGCCGGCCACTTTTGTACTGTTCTCTTACATACTAATGAACATTGGCCATTCTTCCGGGCTGCCACTGAAACTGGGCAAATCCGGCGGTAAAACCTGTCTTGCCGCTAATTGAGTGTTACTGGGATCAAAGGTTGTCGGTGTCGCATTTGAACCTAGTGGTGCGCTCAGTTATTTTCAAACGCCCAACTTGAATATCAGCTTCATCTGTCTGTTGCGAAGATAACCCAGTGTGCTGGGCTAGACGAAAAGTTTGCGCGATACCGCCTGCATTTGGCGCGACTTGTGGTGGTGTGCGTGATGTTGGTGCAGTTACAGTGGTAATGTCGACCAAGTTCAATGCATTATTGTTTTCTTTTGAAGTGGGCTGCCGAGACTGGATACAATTCCAGTCGCTGCTCTCGATGTTAAAGTCCACGCCTACGCATTCGAAGTGGTACAACAGATTACATGTATCACATTGCACCGAATTATGATAGCCACTGAAAATGCTCAATTTTTTACACGCATTGCATTTTTCTTTGGCGTTATTAATTTTAATGTACTCTTACTACTTGCAATCGTAGTTTTTTTTTTTAAATAAATATTTATCAATCGCTACTCGTCGATTTATACGACCGAGCAAATATTCGTAATGATTCTTTATTTTTTCTGCGCGTCGAGTGTACGCTGCAATACGTGAACAGACGCTACGCTCACATACGGTGCTTATATGTATGCAATAAAGTATGTGATGTAGCCGTTACACGCGCGAAACACTCGAACATTCGTTGCCGGTCGATCCTTCCTTATACGCGTTCGCATGAAAACACAAGCAAATCCCAAGCAGACGCTCGCACACGTTGCTTATGTATATGAAATCAACTATGTGATAGAATCGTTTATATGTGGAGCATGTTATATACACACGCATGTCATATAAACGCTTTAAAAAACTACGTCCGATCACCCGATCGATAATTTACCAAGTGACGTACGGGTGCGCGGTGTTGCCACATCCACAAATCGATGCAGTGTTGATTTCATTACCCCATTGTTGGAGTGGTTATGGTTGTGGTAGCTAGATGACTTTTTGGCTGGACTGCGGCGCTAACGAGGTGGTAGGAGTCTTTGTTGTACTCATAAGTTTTTCCCAGGATTTGTCGTATAGGGACCTCTACGGTAGCTCATCCAGACAGCGGGATCTCAGTGGCCTACAAGAAAACTAATTAGTTGTTCTAGAAATATTTCCGACATTGGTGTCTTCATCGCCTCAAAGTAGGTTAGAAGTGACATCTCCATATCATAATTGATTCCTGTGCAAACCAAACTTCCTTTATCATACTTGTAGAAAGAAAATGCGGATTTAAAACCTTCTGTTAGACGCTTGACCTTTTGATAAAATTTGCGTGCTTCATTTCTATCACATAACATCTCACCATCCTCAAGTTCACGCATTTCTTGCTTCTTGTGTAGAAGAAGGCGTTTCTCCTCTCACCGTTTCTCTAGATAGCGTTCTTTGATAACTCGCGGTGTAGGCGGTGTGTTTTTTGTAGTAGCTTCGTGGCACACCTCGTCATACAAAGAGAACCGTCACAGGTCTGGTGTATCAAATGCCATCCTTGGCAGCCGTATCTATGAGGTCGGCGATATGTCTCTACTGCTCACAAATATCTTCAGAATCAGGAGAGGACTTTCGGAATAGTTGGAAGGGCTGAAAAAGCTTCTGCAGTTCATTGTGATTGCCGTTTTTTGACCACTAACTTCCGTTCGGCGTGCACGATGCTGATCCTAGTATTTAGGCGAAATTTTTCGACCGAAAGATACCTTCCTTTCCAATTTTGACGTTGAAATTGCCAAATACGATTTTCTTCTGAAGAACACAACTTCCCATCTGAGTTGAAGTCAATGATGAAACAATTAATCACAAAAATGGCAAATATGATGAGCATTATCACAATACAAGTTACGAAGCTTGATGGGCAGAGTCAACATGTTAAGTTAGTTTCCTGGAATACTAACGGTCGAAATAGCCTTTAATTAAAACTCCAAAATTTCTTGTCTGACATGTCTATTGACCAAATATTAATATATGAAATACATTTCACCTCAAAAGTCTTTTTAGAATTGATAATTTCAAATTGTTTGGCAAAACCACCCTGACAGTAAAGCACATGGTGTGACCGCGATTCTTATCAGACGAAATTTAAATTGCATTGAAATGGAAAATACAACTATTAATAGAAGACACATATGGTCCTCTGCTTATATTTACAATTTACTGTCCACCTAAGTACTTATTTAAGCTTAAATATATATATATATATATATATATATATATATATATATATATATATATATATATATACATTTTTAATGGTTATTTTTATATTTGATATATCGTTTTTGAGTTCCGGCGATTTGTGTACAAACTCAGAAAAAAGATCTTGATTAACAGTTTTCTCATATTTTCTTTATTAATTGACGTATCTGTCACAGTTTCCTTTTCAATTAATTTGAGCATTGCGCGAATATTAGTGAGAACCTCGTTACGCGGTTCGATAGGTAAGGAACTCAGCTACTTAAAAGAATGATTTAAAAACTGTGCTACATAAAGTAGAATTGTGGGTTTCCAACGATCAATGAGAGTATCTTTGTACGCTTTTATTTATTTATTTTTTTTTATTACATTCGACAACAATTTGTTTTAAAAAGTTTAAGTCAATATTGCAAAGCTTTTTTTCATAATTTCTTTCAATCGAAATTTTTTTAACCTAGGTAAATGACTAAAACACTATAAAACATAGTAAAAATTGAGTTGTAACGAGTTTTAACATGTTGTTTAAGCAAATTTGAAAGTCTGCAGTTGAGTTCTGAGTGCTTACAGTGAGCCACTATTAACAAGTTCAGCTAAGTTTGCTTTTTCAAACAAGTTGTTCATTACTAAATTTAAATTCTGGTATGCACCGGCAACACGTTTATAATGCTTTAAACGCTCCCCTAATATTAGCGCCATTGTCTGTTACTATATAACTATTAGTTAAATGTTTTATAATTTATTTCGGGTTCAAAGCGAAATTTCAAGACGAGCAATACCCACAAATGTTAAAAGTTTCCCGATCCCGCCCTGTTCCGAAGAATTTGTCGGGTCGCGTAGGATTCCCGTCACGTACCCATCTTTGCAGCCAACTATTAAGACAAATCCATAAGACTGCTGGAACACAAGCGATGTGTTTCACCTCGCTGTTTAGTCATTTCGGCCTCTGTTGTTGTTGTTCTTGCTGCTGCTAGCGTGAGGTGCTCCTCGTTGCCCTAGACTGAACGCTTCTCATAGCGACGGCAGTTGCTACTCGATAATCTTCTGAATATTTGTTAACTTTGCTTCCTGGCGAAACTAGAGTCGAAGATTTCCCCACTTCAAGTTGCTCAGTTTTGCAGTTGGGTTTATAGTTGGAATTTGGTGCTGTCGTCGCTTTCGGCTGTACAGGTGACCAGTGACCGACGCTCTATTCGTCATTTGCAGTTTCTGTCCATCTGTGTGTACTGTGCACTCCTTGTTTTTACAGTTTTGTGGCCTGTATTTTCTCGAAAAATACCAGTTGTGTGCTGCTCTTATTATATTTTGTTTTTTCTTTAGGAATAGTCTTTAAATTGTATTTCCCGTTGTCTAGACTTTCAACACATGTGCTCTGCGCACCACTTGGAGTCGAAATGTCGAAACGTAACAATTGAATCGACTATGTTGCGAGACGATCACCAGTCATATTTGCCTGCTCACCCGACTACCAAGTTACCATCAAGATCGAAGCTGGATTAAAAATCAAGGATACATATTAAGAACCAAGCAAAAACGGTTATGGACAACGTAGAATACATCATATGACACATCGTGGTTGATCTATTTCAACTGACCCTTAAAGCCCAACGTGAGCCACACCTGTCTGATGAATAAATTGGGTGGGGTAGGACTTTCCATCTTAGCGTTTCCAACTTGATTTTAAATGGTTTTGCAGCATGGGGCCGAAAGTGGTCGTGCTGACAAATCACTTTATCGGCTGAAACGCATCAATTGTTTTTGTTAGCGATCCCCGTAATGGTTTCATTGGGTTTGATTAGCTTCTAGTATACTACACCCAGTTGATCACACCAAATACAAAGCATACATAAGCTTGGATCCATGGATATTTAGCTTCCTCTTCATGTTGATGGTTAACCCACGATTCCAATTCGATTGAAATATAAAAGTTCGAATCCAATGTTCAAATCAGTGTATGAATATAAAATCAGTTTTACATATCGATTAGTTTCTTGTCAAGTGTAGTAGAGAAGCCAATTTTGCATACAACATACATACATATTGAGGATGGATATTTTATCGCACATAATATAAAACTCGCGTGTACAAGTTAACCATTGTTAAGTGTGGCCGCTGGAATTGGGCATTGGCAGCGATAAAATATGCTGACAATGCACCAGGCAACTGACCTTCCACCCGGCGTCGAGGAACGCTGGTCTTGCACGAGGCGCAAGAGCAGTTTCGATCAACAACGGTGTGAACGTTTGCAGCCGACATTGACGCGCTAATCGATGTCGAGAAACGCCGGCTATAGATTTAAAAAAGGCGAGAGTGGTGTTGGCTAGAAAAATAAGGCTAAAAAATAAAGAATAACTCTACATCTTATTTTCATTGGCGCCCACCGGTACTCGCACTCGCGACGGTACTGAGTGTAGTAAAAAGTTATAAATAAAACAACGCGTGGCAACGTTGACGATTAAAGAGTCAAATAAAACAACAAAATCCAAATCAAAGGACTAAGAAAAGCCAAATCAAAAGGTTAGCAAAGCACCAACTCGCAGCCACAAGAGAAAACACAGGCATTCCTTAAATAATCCAATTGAAAACTGAGACACCAAGTGGTCTGCTTGCAACTGCAGCACAGAGGCGATGTCTAAGGGAAATAAAAATATGTAAGTGGAGTTTTTATTTAATTTTGCCAAGTTGTCCCATCAAACAAAATTTATTAGCACATGTTAACGTATAGTTAATAATAATCGTAATATTTTAAATTAATGTTTGCATTGCCTCAGTTGTTTTAAAATTCTTCCCTTGTGCGCTAACGTATAGTTAATAATAAAACTCGATAACGTAAATTAACATTTACTTTGCCTTAATTGTTTTAAAATATTTTTTATTCATTGTGCGGCAGCAACGAACAGCCAGATCAGCAACCTTTTGATACGTTGCTCATTCTTTTGTGTGCCTAGTGTCAGGTTATATTTCGTTCAATTTGATTTGATTACCGCGTTTATGCAAAATAACGATAGTGACGTAGACTGTGTGACGAGCTTATTAGGGGGCTTCAACTCAATCAACTCCGCCCTACAAATACAGGGCGCTGAACATGCAAAGCAAAAAAGGGGTCGAGTGCGACTTGTCGCTAGATTGTGTAAAAAGCCTCGCCGAATTTAATGGCTCACAAGAACAGTATGTTTATAAGGTGCGGTGTGCAGCCGATGGTTTTCTTTCGTCCTTCGATACGAAATATGACATCAATGCGATTATAGACAGACTTGATTTTACTTACGCCGATAAACGGCCAATTCACTTGTTGGAGCAAGAGTTAGGAACCCTTAGACAAGACAACATGTCAGTTTTACAGTTCTACGATGAAGTTGATAGGAAGTTGACGCTTCTATCTAACAAAACCATTATGTCACAAGAAACAGCTGTGGCTACAAACATGAACAGTAAGGCGAGCGGGGATTTCAGAGGAACCAAGGTAAAAACCCACATTTCCAGGGAGAACCGACTCAGCAAGCTCAGGGAGGTGCCCGAAGCCAAGACACTTCAGACCCCATGGATGTGGATGCTTCATACTCTAAATTTAGACAACCTACAAATGGTCGACGACATGGGCAACATGACCAAGCACCGCAATCTTCGCTGATGCATGTTGACCAAAGAAATGGGAAGAGGCCTAATGGTTCTCAAAGGCACTCAGACCAGAGGCGCCAGCGGGTCAACCATTTACCGCAAGACGACCAAAATAAGGCAAATTATGATAAGACTGCCAAGGCGGCAACTTCAGACATCGATAGCGATGCATAGTCTGAGGCCGTTCATACGAAAAGAAGTAGCAGGGATGCCTATGATGATCCTTATTGACACAGGGGCATCAAAGAACTACATTAAATCCTGCAAGCGGTTATCCAATGTAATCCCTGTTGTTAAGCCTTTCATCGTGCTTTCTATATTCGAACACCATTAAAGAAAAATGTTTGTTAGAATTTTTTGGTGAAACGACACCATTTTTTTTGCTAAACACCCTTTCCACCTTCGATGGAATGATTAGTCTCGACCTACTAACGCAATTTGGATCCACGCTGTGCTTAAAGAGCCAATTTATCGGACGCACCGGTCGCAGTAAAGGCTGCCTTTGAAACAATGATGAAGAGTAGGGCTAAGATTTTTTCAAACTCTAACGAGTCACTGCCGTATAACACGTCAATCGTAGCCACTATTAAAACAGGCAATGACGATCCTATTTACACAAAACTGTACCCATACCCAGCTGGTGTGGCAGATTTTGCGAATGAAGAGGTTGAAGACATCCTAAAAAATGGAATTATAAGGAAGTCAAGATCCCCTTACAATAACGCTATATGGGTAGTAGATAAAAAAGGCACCGACGAATGCGGTAAGAGGAAGAAACGGCTCGTCATCGATTTCAGGAAATTTAATGAGCGAACGGAGGCTGATAGGTATCCTATGCCAAGTATTCCGATGATACTGGCAAACTTGGGCAAAGCGAAATATTTCACGACGTTAGATCTTAATTCAGGATACCACCAGATTATATTAGCAGAGCGAGACAGACCCAAAACATCTTTCTCTGTCAGTGGGGAGAAGAACGAATTTTGTCGACTTCCCTTCGGGTTGAAAAATGCTGGCAGCATATTTCAGCACGCCATTGACAACGTTTTGCGCGAGCAGATGACGTAATTATCTTCTCAAAGAATGAAGAAGATCACATCAAACACGTCGACCTGGTACTTAAAAAGCTTCTAGAAGCTAATATGAGGATCGCATACGAAAAATCTCAGTTTTTCAAAAAAAGCATCGAATATCTTGGGTTCATAGTAACCACTGAAGGCGCAAGGACAGACCCCGAGAAAGTAAAGTCTATCCAAAATTACGCTGAGCCAAAAACTCTTTACGCAGTTAGGTCCTTCCTTGGACTTGCTAGCTATTATAGGTCTTTTGTCAAAGACTTAGCATTCATCGCAAGGCCTCTCTCAGATATACTGAAGGGAGAGAACGGGTCATGTTTCAAGAAAGGTGCTAGTTGAGCTGAATGAGACTCAACGGCACGCCTTTGAAAAACTCCGGAATATTTTGGCGTCAGAAGACGTCATCCTACTTTACCCGGACTACAAAAAAGCGTTCGATCTAACGACGGACGCATCGGCATACGGTATTGGTGCGGTCATTTCTCAGAATGGCCGTCCAATAACGATGATTTCAAGGATCCTAAAGGATAGGGAAACCGACTATGCTACAAACGAGCGAGAGCTTCTTGCAATAATTTGGGCGTTAGGCAAGCTTCGTCACCATCTGTACGGATTCAAGGGCATTAACATCTACACTGACCAGCCTTTAGCATTTTCCGTTTCTGAATGAAACCCGAATGCAAAGATAAAGCGCTGGAAAGCGTTTTATCTGTTTTCTATAAACCAGGGAAAGAGAATTATGTCGCGGACGCTCTTTGCAGACAAAATACTAATGTACTGGAGGACCAGATGTCCACAGCAGACACAATTCATAGCGAGTTGTCCTTGACCTACACTATTGAGGCTTCCGATAAACCTCTTAACTGCTTCAGGAACCAGATTATCTTGGAAGAGGCACGTTTCCCACTCAAACGAAATTTCATTCTCTTTGGAGAAAAGACCCGTTTTGGCACACATCCAGAATGTTTTGGTTGGAAGTTTCCCAGTAACAAAATTTTGGCATTGCAGGAGCATCGTGGCCTATATCTTTGACAAGAACGAAATGCTTGAAATAGTTACGGCAGAACATAACAGGGCACATAGGGCTGCCCAAGAAAATGTAAAGCAGATAATGGAGGATTATTATTTTCAAAAAATGGTCAGGTTGGCAAACGAAGTCGCAATAAATTGCAAAATTTGCGCAAAAGCCAAATACGACAGACATCCAAAAAAACAAAAGCTGGGTGAAACAATAATCCCCTCGTATATTGGGGAAATGTTGCATGTCGACATATATTCGACAAGCAAGAAATACTTTTTGACCTGCATAGACAAATTCTCTAAATTTGGGGTGGTTAACCCATAAGCGACACGCACTATCGAGGATATAAAGATTGCATTGATCCAATTAATGAACATTTTCCACATACCAAGTCGATCTATTGTGACAATGAACCGTCACTAAGATCAGACACCATTAAAACAATGCTGTCTAATCACTTGAATGTTAGCATTAATTTTGCACCTCCGCTTCACAGCATGTCGAACGGACAGGAGGAGCGTTTCCATACAACACTGGCTGATATAGCTGGGAATGGTGAGTGGCAACCCACCACACTATACAACGGGTCCGTACACAGTGTGACAAATAAAAAACCTAATGACATTATGCACAACGCCCCAGTCGAGCTAAAACAATCTATACGAAACAAAATTCAGAAGGCCCAAATAGTCCAACGGGAGAGGGTCAACCAAAGCAAACAGAACAGGGTTTTTAACGTAGGTGACGAGGTATTGGTTCGGACCAACAAGCGGCTTGGCAACATGCTAACGCCCTTATATGTCGAAGAAAAAGTAGAGGCGGACATGGGGACAAGGGTCCTCATTAAGGGGAGAGTGGTCCACAAGGCCAACCTCAGATAGATTAATTGCAGCACTATTTTTTCCATTTTTAGGTTTACCTTATTGGTTTTAGTTTTATCTGGGGTCGCGCCATCGACAGGGGAACTGACCAACAACACGCACGCGGACGACATTCCTATAATTGACGGGGCTGCAATCCTATGGGACGAGACGGGCTACGTTAGACATACCACGAACCTGACAGCATACGAAAGACTTGTACAGGAAGGATCGGACATGACGAACATGTTTCCGCAATCGCATATGCGGATGTTACTGGAAGCAGACACCGGACACTTGACGACGTTACTAACGACGAGGAGTTTAAACTTCTTAGGGACCGCGTTGAAAGTGGTAGCAGGGACGCCAGACTTTGAAGACTGGGAACGGACTAGCATGACAGAAGCCGAACTTATTAGAGAGAACAATAGACAAATGGACAAATACCAGGACACAGGATCAGATAAATATGCTAACAGACACGGTAAACGAAATTATAAAAACGAAAAAGTCGACACTTCCCACTTATACGAAACACTTTTGGCACGCAATAGAATATTAACTTTTGAATTAGAGAATTTAATAATATCAATAACCTTGGCTAATGTAAACATAGTAAATCCAGCAATTATCATAGCGGTGGATTCATGTAGCGGATCGACAGCCACCACCTTTATCTGGCTCCAGGATCTGTAGTCGACGAAGGGGTCCTTACGATCAACGACAGCCCATTAAGGATCAGTGTAGACGACGGGCCGGAAACTAACATCACCGGCAACTTCCTAGTGACCTTCGAACGCGTGGCCGTCATCAACGGCACGAAACACTTGAACTTGGGCGACACACCAAAAAAGGTACCCGGCACCGCAGCGTCCCCATCGCTCAGTATCATAAAAAATCAGAGCCTTTTAAGTCTACCACTCCTTCACAAAATGAGCGGAGACAATTTGAGATACATTGGTGAGCTGAGGGCTCAATTAACCATCAGACCTGTATTAGCTTCAACAACGTGCCTATGATATATGACAAAATATGCTGACAATACACCAGGCCATTTACCCTCCACCTAGCGTCGAGGATCGCTGGTCTTACACGGCGCAAGATCAGCAGTTTCCATCAACAACGGTGTGAACGTTTGCAGCCGACTCTGACGAGTTATCCGATGTCGAGTCGACGCCGGTCTTGCACGAGCTTTCGGATAACTCAACGTAAGCGTTAGGGTATTTTATAGGCTATGGAATGATTTAGTCTTTCTTGTTCGGTTATAACTTTAAAAAAGGCGAGTGGTGTTGGCTAGAAAAATAAGGTTAAAAAATAAAGAAAAACTCCACATCTTATTTTCATTTACATAACTTATTTGTTAAATAATTATAGTATTTCTAAAATATTGATTATTAAAATATGTACATATCAATTTAATACTTAAAATCAGTGTTAGAAAATTTATTTTATCAAATGCGTACAGGTTGGCAGTCCTGGCACAATTTCGATTTCAAATTAGATATGATTTTGATGCATTGTTTTCTTTACTGTTTCCATATCAATATTGATTTTTTTTATACATATATTAATTAAAATGCAATGAAAACTTGGCTTTACTGATTTATGGTTTATAACGTTTTTTTAGTGCATAAGTTATTGTAATTAACCAATCCAATTGTAGTCAATACCAACAGAATAATTGATATGTTCGCTTCAAATAGACTGACGCGTCACAAATACATTAATGGGTATATACATAGACGTATCCTGCCCACTTTTTAGTGTAGCCCCCATACAAACCCACTGCCCACTTTTGCGTTTTTTATGAAAAAATCTTTATTTAGATCAATATTAGCATGGCATCTAATAGATGGTTGCTTCATACATACCTACTAGTGGATGTCTACCGCCCACTTTTTCAGGTACCCCCAATTTAAAGCGCACGCCCCCTCCCGTGTGAACGGTGTTACAGCTACAGTTCATATAAGTAAACGTTTATTTATTTATTTTTTTTTTTTAATTTGAATATTTTATTTTAGAATTAATAATTTAACGTTTTTCATTTTATTTTGCATATAGGAAGATATATTAAAAAACATTAATAAATTGTTGTTCAGGGGAAGTCTGTGCCTTTGAGAACAGGCCATTCATGTATCTGTAGATCAGGGAGTTTCACGCCATTTTCTTTTACGGTGTTGACAGCTTCTAGACTCCCATGATTCGAACTGCAGCGATTCAAAATCTGGAATGTAACCTTTCAATAGCTTTTACTGTATCAAGGCACTTCTTACCAACACTGTACTTAAATTGTCACCTGTCCCACCTTTCCCCTACCCCAGTTTCCCCATGTCCTTTTACTGTACCACCGATTCTCCTACCCCTCTTCTTCAGTCCCTTCCACCCGTTCTACAACCACCCCTTACGCTGCCGCAATTCCTCTTCCCCCTTCCCCTACCTTTCCTTACTTTACCACTCCATTTCCCTGTTGTATATATTCACATATATACAACATTTCATTCCTCTTAAATGGTACCGAGCGCGTTGCTGCCATTCCCCTTGCCATTACCCCTCCTTCCCTATGATCCCTTACTCTACCTTCCATTCCCCTACCCCTCTTCCGCCTGCCCCTCTTCCTCCTTGTTTTCTTGTTTCCAAAGAAACCCTTGCAGTGACTTTTTCCCGTCTGGTGCTCGATATTGTTACCTCATCTTCTGTATAAAAGGCGTTGAATCCAGGCCTCTGTTTTTGGTATGGTTCAATACCCCTATCCAATCGTTATTTCAATCTCTCCCTTTCAGCGCTGTTCATTATCGAAGCAGATAACGCAGAAAAAAAAAACGCTAACCTTTTTATGTAATAATACAACAATTCTAATAATCATACTAATGTTTTTTGTTATTGTTTTTTTTACGGTGCTTTACAAAAAACAATTCGTTCTTAAAACAACTTGCCTATGATCAGGCTAGCAGGCGATGGATAAAACACGAAAAATAAATGTTGAAGCTTATTAGCTTTGGTCAACTGTCTGGCCGAGAAAATAGAATACCATTTTCAACATTCTATTCTTGATGGAGATTCGTGTCGTGTCTTTGTGATTTGTGTTTTCGTATGGGCAGCAGTGCTTGCGCAAGCAACGTTCATTACAACACTAATCATAGAATAATTGCTTTTATTTCAATAAATATAAATATTGAATAAGGGTCCATTTGTTCTCCCAGAAATCATTCCATAATGATTTTTTAACTAAATATTGAATTATTATTATTATCATTATTTCCAGTCGCTGATGCTAATAATTAAATAAATGTCCAAAAAAGCCTGTTAAATGCATACATACATACATACTCTTGCTAAAGAAATGAAAACAAAATGCGTTAGCGGCGACCGACCAGCGCATGTAAAGAAAATAAATAAACAAACATGCATACATACATAGTATATGTACGTACGTATATATGTGATGTGACGAATACAAATCCGAACACACACGACTCTCTCTCTGGGACCAGAAATGCTCGTTGAGTCAGCAATTGCCCTCTTTCTATCACAATCGTGAGAGCATAGGACCTGTCGCAGAAGAAATTGAAGTGACAAAGTCTTTATATGAGATGGTTTCTCTATTACTTTTCTCTACTTAGTGATTACAATCTAGTACGTGAGTCGTGGGTCTCCCTTTTTTTTTTGTCCTGCTTGGCACCTTATAAACAATAAAAACAAGGGCAAGAAATCCATAAATTTAATATAAGACATTTGCGTATGATCAAGGAGAATCTAAATGTCCAAGTATGAAGACTCTCTCTGAGATCTGTTTTCTCATACATTCAGATGGATGGACGGATGTGGAAAAACTGATCCTACTTAAGAATATATATACTTAAGGTGGTCTACCACGCCTACTTCTGCACGTTACATATATTCGTCAAATTTTAAAATAGCTTTCAACTCAGCAAAAGCTCACCAAAAATCTCCTGGAATACAAAAAAAAAGAAACAATTTTTCATAATAGATTATCAAAATTTAAATTCTTGATATTACTTTTCCCCAAACGAGACACTGTGATTCGGCCATTAGCTAAATCATGTTGTGTGAATTGTGTTTTGTGTTTTACAGAACCGGTCGCTATATGAGCAGTTATTGCACCCCTAAATATTAAAGGTTTCAGCTGATTTTGATTTGCATTTTTTTTTCCTGCGAAATGTTTTCAATTAAGTAAGTTTATAAAGTCAAATGTTTGTACCCATATTTAAATACATTTTTTTTTTTTTTGCAGAACGAGGTGCCTAGTCCGTGTGTGTCATAGAACATTCTGTTCTAGTTACGACGGAGAAATCTATAAGAGTTTACAATTAGAGTGTAAAAAGTTTGCAAAAAATGTATTGGAACCCGTTGCTTCGGAATTGGACAGGAAGCAATGTTTTCCTCATGAACAGGTAAAGGGCCTTGCGAAAATGGGGCTTATGGGCATTACAGTGCCAAAAAAGTATGGAGGATCTGGGTTGGATGTCATAGCCGCTTCTATTGTAGTAGAGGAACTTTCACGAGCTTGTGCTGCAACAGGTGCTATAACATCAATCCATAACCTGTTATATGCAGACTTCGTTGCTAGTCATGGAACAGAGGAGCAGAAAGAAATTTTTCTGAGGCCTTATACTAAAGGTGTCCCGGGAGCATTTGCTCTAAGTGAAGCCGGTAATTGTGTGATCCAATTACACATTTTTTTTATTTAAAAAATAAATATGTTTTTTTTATGTACTTAGAAGCTGGATCTGATGTTGCTAATATATCTACCACGGCTATCCAAAACGGCGATTTTTACACACTGAATGGTAACAAATCGTGGGTGACGTCTGCCATGGAGGCTGATGTCGCTGTTATTTTCGCTACCGTCAACAGATCTGCCAATTTACATGGCATTACAGGTCAGATCATAAATATGAAAGTTGAAAACGTTTAAAAGCAGTGCTCATATATCCATTTACTGGTTTTTGGCAGCTTTTTTGGTGCCCTTGAAGGAAGCAGGAGTACGTTTAAGCCAACCAGATGAAAAACTGGGAATTCGCGCACTGTCTACTTGCGATATAAGTCTATGTAATGTTAAGGTTCCAGTAACAAATGTTGTTGGAGAAGAAGGTGGCGGTTTTAAATTGGCACTGCATCAGTTGAATAAGGCTAGAATTGGTATAGCATCACAAGCAATTGGCATCGCACAAGCCTCACTGGACACTGCATTAAATTACGCCCATTGTAGAAGAGCATTTGGAAAACGCATTTTAGACATGCAAGCTGTTCAGTTGCGTTTGGCCCGAATTGCCACTCAAGTAGAGGCATCTAGGCTTTTAGTAAGAAAGGCAGCAAAACAATGTACTGATAATTCCTGCATCATTAAAAGTAGTGCTATCGCAAAGTTAATGGCCAGCGAAACAGCTACATTTGCAGCTCATCAGTGCATACAAATTCTTGGCGCAATGGGTTACGTCAATTGTATGCCAGCCGAACGATTCTACCGCGATGCGAGAGTCACTGAAATCTATGGTGGTGTTTCGGACATACAAATGTTGACCATTGCTGATCAGCTTATTAAGGAAATGCCAAAATAATGTTGTCGTACTTTCGGTGTTGGTGATATTTACAGTATGTGTTTTGTTTTAATTATAATTTTTTTTCTATTATATTAAAAACTATTTGAATGATGAATTTGTACTTGGTTATCTGATGACCACATAATATGTGTACAACATATACACCAGATAATGTTTACAGGAAAAACTTACGTATGCGAGTCCACAATCATAGTCACATAAATCCAACGGAAAAGACATTTTTTTAACATTCACACATAATGTGAAATGGTATGATCAGTTTGTCTGAAAATTTGTAACTCATTAGAGGCATTGTAGATCCTATAAAGTATATATATTCCAGATCAGCTTGATATATCAATGGATGCGATCTCCACTTTTTAGGGTAGCCCCCATAGAACCCACTACCCAGACGGGTAGCACCATATCTTATACGATAATACCTTTATTTTTTTATACATATTTATTTCTATTATATCTTTCTTTTTATAAAATTTACTTTAAACTTTCCCGTTTTTGTACGACTTTCTGTGTCATCTTAAATGTGGTAGTTTATATTAAGAAAATCAAATCTATCTAATCTGTACTGCAACATTGACGTTCTAAAACAATTACCAATGTTGCCTGGAGAAGAATGTGATCGTCCAGCACAAGAGTTTATGGTAAAGTGAAAAACATTTTTACCAACAAAAAATTATCGGATACATCCTTGACACAATTTTTTAGAGCCTCAAATGCAAAGGAAATGTCTGCTTCAGTATTTAGTTGATGCTTCCATTTTTTAGCCAAAGAGTAATTCATACTTTCAATGTTTGCTCTTCGATGTTGCCTCTTATAATACCATTATAACTTTCTACAAAACATTCGGTAAGTTCAGTTATATCTTTTGGTTTTAACTTGATGAGTGCTTCCACATTATGGATTGCTCGTGCTCAAAAAAAAAAAAAAATTGAATTTTTTTGTTTGATATTTTATGTTTTTTTACCTGTTTGGTATTTTATAGTTTTTTTATGTGTTAAAATTGCGCTGGCTCGAATTTTTGTTTTTATACCATGCCCTTGAGGTCAAGGGTATACTAAGTTTGTGCAAATGTTTGTAACTAGCAGGAGGCGTGGCAGACCCTATAACGTGTATATATTCTTGATCATTACCAAGAGCTGGGTCGATCTAGCCATGTCCGTCTGTCCACATAAAATTGTGATCTTTAGCCGAAAAAAAATGATTTTTTTTTTTAATTTAATTTTTTTTTTTAGATTTCTCTTTTATTTATTATTTTATTTTAATTAAATAAAACATTTTTTTATTTTTAAAAAACTTGAAAAAGTTATTCGAAGCTGACCACAAAATATTAAAAAAACGGAGCAACTGGTAAATTCTGTCCTGATAATATCCAACGATAAAATTTAAATTGCATATTAAGGTTACCAGGTTCAATGCTTTTAATGCATTGGGTTTATCTTTTCATTGACCTCATTAATGCTTGTAAGATTTCTGCTTCATACTTGCATAATTATATTCAATGAATCAAATTATTAATTCAAATTCATTGATGCGAAACGCTGCTCCCGCCCGCCGCTCCCGAAAAGATTTTCTACAATAAATAAATATTAAAATTTGAAGGCTCTATCTTTTGTAGTCTCCAACTTCTCGTTGTTCAAATAAATCATTGAGATGATTTAATTAAAAACATTGCTTATTATATAACAGCAAACTCTGAATTTAAATTTTACGAAATAAAATGAGATAAATCATTTTGACAAAAAAATCATTTGACAGTTGCTGTCGGCCTTTAAATACAGATTTCTCATTTTTCTCGACCAAAGCGCCACCTACCGGGTACAAAAAAAAATGATCCAATCAGAGCACCACACAAACATATTTTCAAATTTGGGCTCAATCCACCCATTGGGTCTCGCGTGATGCCGCTACAAACAATTGCACAATCACTTTTATATACATATATAGACTAACGGGGCGTTGCTGCCATTCCCCTGTCTCTCCTACCTTTACCCCTTCCCAATGATCCCTTAGCCCCTTAACCACCCATTCTCCTACCCTTCTTCCCCCTGCCC